>JASCZI010030394.1:0-32007 GCA_036250425.1 Stylosanthes scabra | reverse complement strand
GTGCTAGATAGCATTTAATGGATCATTGGGTGGGGGCACAATAGGGGCAAAATTTAAAAAAAAAAAAAAAAAAAAAAAAGAAGAAGAGAGGGTATGTATGTTTGGTAGTTCTGTTTCAAATCAGCATTTATGTGTGAAACAGTGAAAAAAATAAAAATGAAGCTTTGCTTCTTTTTTTTTTTCTTTGCTTTTGGATTTCTGCTTAGTTAGTACTCTATTTGCCATCATACCTCAACCGCACATGAGGCACTTCGTAGGTTCAGCAGTGACTCCATAACTTTTGTTATTATTATTATTATTATGCAGCTATAGCTGCATGCATATGCATATGCATATGCATATGCCTCAGTAGTAGTTATTATTATTATTATTATTGTTATTTATTTTATTTGGTAGAAACAAGCATAACATGATGGTTTGAGAATGAGTGTGCCAAATTTAGTAGAGCAAATTTTGTTCTCTTTTGATAACTTTATTTCAATTTTCATCTAGTTATTATATATGTAAGTTTTTTTCTTATTTATAATAAGGGGCCTAACTAACTAACCAAATGGTATATGACACTTCTGGTTACTATATGCTATACCTAGGTTTGGCAAAAATAAATAAATGTCTGATCTTGAGGATGAGAACTACATTCCGGAAGTAACTATTTTTTCCCAATTGGCTCAATTTTGTGTGGTTATTAAATGAGAGAAAGGTAGACACAGATTTATTATAGCCCTTTTGAGGGTACCAAATTAGGCAGGCCATTCTTGGTTCTAGAATGCTCCTCTCTGCAACCAAGAGGCATGTATGCTGGAATATATATGGATGTATGTGTATGTATTTAATTATTTTTATAAATAGCTTAGTAATTTTTTTTACTAATAAATAACTAAGTAATTTATGGGTTTGATGCAGATTAAAGTTGTATAGAGAATAAGTCATTCGTTTTTTGTGACTATTATTATATTATATATAATACAATCTTATTTTTCTATTTTATATTATCATATACATGTGTCATTTATTGTGTCACTAAAAAAATATCTATAAAATCTATACATATTTATCTCTATCTTATAGAATTCACCTTCAAATAAAAATGTTGAATTTTTTTAGAGAAACTTTGGAACACATCAAAAACATGACTTAACTATAAAATTGTAGTCGTCTATTGATAAAATTGAATAAAATTTTGGAATAACAATAAATGATACTTATAATAAGTTAATAACTAAATAAATTCCAATCTCACTATGTATACATCCTTTATAATAAATATTTTTTTGAGATCAATATTTTCTTAAAACCAAACATCTGGCTCTCTTTATTTTTTAATTAAAAAATAATTTTAATATTAATTAATTAATAATAACCATATTTTTACATAAATATCAACAGTGTTTCGTGTACGAATATCGTTATTAAATTTCATTTTAATAAATCATAAATTTTTTGCTTAAGATTGATATCAGAGCCAAAATAACTAATTATTCTAAGAACATGATAACACTGCTTCTTAAAAATAATACTTTTAAGTTATGTGGCATGTCAAAAAAATGTTTGAGTTATTACCCTCAAAATTAGATAAATAATTATTACCGGAAAAAAACGTTTGAGTTTTTTTTTTCTTTCTTACTATCATACAAGACTATATATTTATGTTGGATACCATATTGATTATTTCATGTTGGTTCATCGTATAAATATGGGAAAACAATATGCTAATAGTAAAAGAAGAAAATAAATTTTAATAGCTAGCAATTCAATACCATTCACTAGTAGTACAATAATAATGTACTTTTAACATAATACTTCTAAATATTATTGATTAACTATGGATTAAAATAATAAATAGTATTAGTACTGTATTATGTATTATTGGTGATAATAAAGACGCAAGTACTAATGGGCACCAGCAGCATTATTCATGATTCCATTAATAATAAAGAGGTGGGGGGGGGGGGGTCTTCACTCTTCACCCAATTCCTTCCCTACACATCCGGCACATAGTTATGGCAACTGAACACTCCTCAGTAGACCCTTCATACTTTGATTTTTTTTTTTTGGGAAAATAATATTAATATGTAGAAGATATATATACACATTTATAATAGTATATGTATGTAGTTAGGCACTCCATGTGAGAGAGAAATTTTGGACTATCCATTACTCCATTAAATACATAGACCTCTTGATGAGAGCATGCATACATCTCGTGAATGAGAGATACATAGAAAATAATAGAAGCTAGATGGAATAGAATTATATGAGATAATTAACTTTATTATTTTTCTAACCTTAGCTTAATTTCAAACAAGTAATGAAGCTGCTAATGCCTGTGAAGCCCGCTAGTATAATTAAAGCTAGTAGGCATACTTGTGCCAGCAAAGCAAGATGGTAATGCATCTTCTGAGTATGTAGAATCTGCCTCTAAACTCTCTCAACGTGTTACAGCATCTTCTTCCAAAGCTCTTATTATTATTAGAATGTTTCTTACCTTTCATCATCATCAGCTCTTCACCGCTGCTTATTCTTGAAGAGTGCCATTGAGCCATATGTATGTGTATGTCTTTTCTAACTGCCCAATGAAAACGGTTTCTCTAACCTATATATATTGCTACTCTTCTCATCCAGCTATTACTTTCTTTAGTTTCCATGTTATATGGCTTCCAGGTTTTTATAGAGCCCAGGACTTTAGTGAAGTGCCATTTATATTTCAATTTAGTGGAAAATAAAATATAGTAAAAATAAAAAAATAAAAAGACAAGTAATTTTAAATTTATTTTTATGTAGAACCATATGTATAACATATGTCCTACATAACAGATATTCTTATAATACATGTCTCTGTTATATATATGCCACCATTCTTGTATTACAAACAATATATAAGGTAGAGTTTATCATGCCTACCATTGTATGTAGTAGTGGTTATTGTAATTAGGTAATTTTCGTAATACTTTTTAATTAAATTATATTTATTTTTATTATTTAACACAATTTTTCTTTTTTTTTAACCTTTTTTTAATTAAAATACAATTTTTTTTACCTTAATTTTAACAACGTAACATTTTTAAAGTGATGTCAAAATACATAGCCCTCACTATAATAATAATAATAATAATAATAATAATAATAATAATAATAATAGAGGATAGAGCTTACCTAATAATTCATTTCTTCTACATTGTTCCATTCAAAACATTAGGATGGATATAGGAATTGTCTATTCAAATTTCAAACAATCAAATCGTCCTATGGAAAACAAATCAAGAAATAGGAGATGGAAATAATGAACAAGTGTAAATAAAAGGGCATATGATAAAAAAGTTTTGATGAGGAAACAACATAAAGATTGCATGGCCAATAAAAAAAATGGTGTATGAATGAAGATGAGGCGTGCATGACTAGCATGAATTGAAGCGTGACACTACCACAAATTACCCTAACACTTGTCATGCTTTTACACATAACACTTCAATGTTTCGTTGCTTATTGGGTAGAATCAATCCAGTGTCAATGTATCATCTTTTCCGATCAAGCTTCCTCCACCTGCCATCTGTGTCCGTACACGTGGCACCTTCCAACCACCTTGGCCTCCTGTGTCGCCGTCATGTTTCACTCTACATCACATGCACATTCAAGATATTTATTTTGGTAACTTATTATATATATGATGAGAAAAACTTAAACTTATTATGTAACTAATTTAATTTACATTGGGTCAATATTTTTAGCCATACTTTTATTTATTAGTTTAATATTACATTTTTGTTCAATAATTTTAAATATTGATAATAATTATTAAAAAGTATATATATATAATGAAAAATGATTGGGAAGCTTAAAACTTAAGCCTAATTTTATTTAGAGAAATTTTTATATTTTTTACATTTTTAATATTTTTTAAAAATAACATTTATGATTGAACTTTTTACCTTTTTAAATATTAGGCTTATAATTAGACTTAAATTTTAGGTCTCTCTATCGCAAATTATCTATTATTAACCCGTTGAGTTCTGATGGCAACCAGGCCAAAACGGTGGCTCATAGTGGCGATGAAAGCCAAATTTTTGGAGTTGTGGGGAGGAAGAAGAGGAGAGCTGGTTAGGAGGCAGAATAGTATGGGTGAGGTAGGTCTGGGCCTCTGGGGTTGCATTATGGGTTGGGCCATTAGCCCGTGTCAAAAAATGAAAAGACAATTTAGTGCATCCATGCAACAAGTCCAAAAAAAATTCAGTGCATTGATGCATGTTTGGTAATGTAATTTGGTTTGTTAGTAATATTCTCTAGTGCATTGCCGTAGGTAGTACTGCACTACTGCTCTATTGATTTATTCTCACTTGTACGTTAGGCCTTTATTCAATGAAAGAGAAATCAAAATTTTTAGAATAACAGCTTGTCCATAGAGTCACCCCAAAAAAAGGAGTTGCCTATAAAGTATTTTTTATAATTAAATTAAATTATATATATTTATAAATATATAATGATTAATTTTAGTGTGTAAATATAACTTTTTATTTGTAAATTTCAGAGAATTGATTAAAATTAATTTAAGTTTATTCTTGGAATCTCTCCATTTAAAATCAAAATGAATATTTTTAAAGATTTATGTTCAAATTGATATCATAAAATATCATTTTATTCAAATTAATTCCTAAAAAAATTGTTAGTCATATTAATATTGAGAGATACAATTTTTAATTAAATTGATCCTTTTCAAAATTTATATAACTAACAAAATCTTTAGAAAACTAATTTTAATAACACATATTTTTTATGATCAATTCACTGTTAACCCATATTTTTAAGGATTCCCGGATATTACAAAATAGGTATAATCTTTGGCGTTTGGTACGAAGTAAAAACAAACGGTGTCGTTAAACTTGAGAATTCGTATTTTCTCAAATTCCCAAATTCTGTACAAAAGAAGGGTTTTTGATTGCTTCTTTTGGGATCTTGAATTCTTGATCCTTTTTCTTCAATTCTCTCTAGTCTCTCCTTCCTTCGGTAAACGATCTCTACTTTCGTCATTTTCAGTTTCAAATTCCTCTCTTTTCCACTTCTTTTGAATCCAATTCGTCGATCACTGCTCCACATAGAAAACCCTAACTCCTGTTTTGTGCTGCAGAATTATTGCCATGGCTAAGAGTTCGTTCAAGATGGAGCACCCTATTGGTTCGTTTTACATCCCTCTCTTATATTCTGTCTTTTTTTAAAAAAAAAAAATCATTTTTATGGGTTTCATTGGATTGGATATGTTTTATTGAATTCCATTGATTTTTTCTGCTTCGGATTCTTGGGTAATAATACAAAATTGCATTTAAATTTTTGTAATTCGGCGAAATATGTGGCATTTTTCTTTTTACCCCAAAATCTGGGGACCATGATCATCATCAATGGGTTAGTTGATCTAGTGTGTTGATTTCTGAAATTATGGGTTAGTTGGTTGATGCATTAATTTGGTTTTTCTTCATGGTGATCTGCTATGTTGGTTATGATTACTATACAAATATACCAGTGAAATATAATTTTTTTTAAAAAAAACTTGTATTTTTGTGTCCATATCAACTAACTGATGTTCTCTCTGATTTTGCTAACATTATGTGTCAGAAAGGAGACAGGCTGAAGCAGCACGCATTAGGGAAAAATATCCTGATAGAATTCCAGTAAGTTTTGGTTTCTATTGTTTGTATGTGTCATGATAATCTCACTTCATGATGATTAATTTGGTTAACCTTTTGGGTGTAGGTAATTGTTGAAAGAGCTGAGAAGAGTGATGTTCCTGAAATTGACAAGAAAAAGTTAGTTTCTTGACTCACTTATATTTATGGACTATGATTTTGTTGCTAAGTATTATTACCTTTTGTGTATGACACTACTTCTACAATAAGATTTTCTGAAATATTTTGCGTTGAAGTTAAAATATTGAGACTTGCTGTTACTTGAAATTGATCATCATGGAAGCTGTGTTAAGTTCTTTGCTTACTAATAGCAAAGAATATATGTAACTCAATATTGTAATTGTAATTAGTTAATAAAACAGGGATCACCAGTGAGCTAAGCATAATTAACATCCTATGTGCATTTTATGGTTTCATTGTTGTGAAATCCAAATCCTACTAATAGATATCAACATTGCAAGATGTTGATTGATGCTTCTCTTAAAACAACTGATGATAAGAGATTGTTGAAATTGTATTTGTTGTTTAAGTTGGAGTTATCTGTGTGCATTCTTCATTTTGATCATCCGCATGTGCTTATTATTTCATCTTCTTCAAGACTTCAACAGGCTTTTGATTTAGTGTCACAGCCTTCATTATAAATCATATGAGTTAGCAAGTGTGGTTGCAGAACTTGGATCTTTAGCAGTTATGGGCATATCTAACCTCACTGCTTTTATTTGCCTATGATAGCTTTTGAAGTTGAGATGCATTGAATTCTTAATATTTATGGCACTCATCAATTGCCAATAATCTTCTGAGAATGGCCATTACTCCCCCCTTGTTTCCCTCTTTTCTTGTTTATTCATAATTCACATTGTTGTTCCTTGTTGGATGGTCTTAGGTATCTGGTTCCTGCTGATCTGACTGTCGGTCAGTTCGTGTATGTGGTAAGAAAGAGGATCAAACTCAGTCCTGAGAAGGCCATCTTCATTTTTGTCAAGAACATTTTACCTCCAACAGGTAATATAACTGGATAATCATTCTATTATTAATCCTTTACAATGGTTAACTCCAAAGTCAATGTTGTGAATTGAGTTTTGGTCTTTGTGTTCTTGCAGCGGCAATGATGTCTGCGATATATGAGGAAAATAAGGATGAAGATGGATTCCTGTATATGACTTACAGCGGGGAGAACACATTTGGGGTGCTGATATGAAATATTCACCACGGCATCCTTGTGAATACAACCATGCTTTAAAAAATAACCGACATGAAGTAGTTCAGTAGTTGCCTTAGTTGTAAATTCTGCCATTTTAACAATTTCTCGTGAAGTCTATGATCTGTTTCCACGACACGGAGGTTTCATTACTTTTTAAGTTTTAATTGGGACGCATATTTGGATCATAAACAAAATTCAGAGAAATAACTTAATGGATCATATTTGGATCTGACAGATAATCCAGAAAAATAAAAACCGCATCTCGTTGCCTAAGGTGAGATATACTTAGGATTGAGGTTGTCCAATTCATCGGAAAAAAAAGAAGATAAAATATATAATTGACCTTATAAAACAATTCTAAAATTTGAGAGGTTATCCTTGTTCACAGGAAAACGAAGAGCAAGTTGAGTGATTATTAAATAAGTAATGATTGTTTATACAATTCTCCATGTACTTACTGAACAATGAAGAGTTAAAAGGCATCTTAATTTATAAAAATGAGTGTAGCACTTTGAAAATTTTCTTCCTCAGTTTCACTAAGTTCGTAGTTCCAATGACTAATCCTTATCCCTTAGGTTAAAGGATTTGATATCTATACAATAACAATATGACCGAAATTTAAACAATAAAACGATAAAAGTTAAACAAACTAATAGCTTGATGTTAGCCACTTAGTATAACTACTTTCTTTCATATTCTTCAAATATGTTGTTTACATTTTATTGTTCAAATGCTGGAATAGCTCAGTTGGTTAGAGCGTGTGGCTGTTAACCACAAGGTCGGAGGTTCAAGCCCTCCTTCTAGCGCATATTTTTTTGAAAAAGAAATTGGGAAAAATATCTCCTATGGGGCCTTGTTAACGTGCGGTGCTTTAATTGTATGGTGAATAGTAGCTAGTGAGCACATGTCTCCCTCAATTAACAAATATTCATGGCCAGACATGATATACAAACACTAAATGCTTTCCATGCCTTAGTAATGAAATATAATATCCTTTCTTGTGTAGGCATTATTATTATTATAAAAAGAGGTACATATCTGAGGTGAAAGCATAATCATCAATAGCATATTGCCATGGAAGGTGATGATGAGTGTGTGGTTGAAAACAGAGAATGGTACTTGGCAGCTTATTCCACTGAAGGTGTTCCCACCTCCGATCATCTCAAACTACGAACTGTCAGAATCTCACTGGCCTCTCATTCAATCCCTGATGGCCATGTTGCCGTCGAGACCCTCTTTCTGTCCGTAGATCCATATATTCGGACTATGCTCACTGGCACCCTCGATGGCCTTTACATCGAACAGTTTCAACTTAATCACGTGATTACAGCATTTGCAGTTGGAAGAGTGATAACATCAAAACACGGTAATAATAATAATTTTGTGGTGGGGGATTTTGTTTTGATTCCATCTGCTCCTGTGGCTGAGTATTCCATTGTGCCCGCCACTAAGATACTTCGAAAAATTGATGCTGCAACTGGGATTTCGCTGCCGGAATATCTCGGCTCCTTAGGTTAGTTTTCCGTTTTAATTTGTTTAGATATTAATTATGATGATTTCAAGATTATTTGTATTTAATTAACTCATAATTGTTGTATTGTATAGGAGTACCGGGGTTTGCAGCATGGGTGGCGATAGAGGTGTTGGCAGATCCCAAACCGGGCTCGAATGTGTTCATTTCCGCTGCTTCCGGTGCTGTTGGAATCATTGCCGGCCAATTGGCTAAGTTAAGAGGTTGTAGGGTTATCGGAAGCACTGGTTCTGATCACAAGGTTAGTTAGATTATTGCTTAGCTGACAATAGACTTAGTTACGCAGGTTGTTATTGTTAAGGTCCAACTTTGACAACATTAAAATTAGTCTCACATCCTAGAAAATAAAGAGAGTTGTATACGGTGTCTTCTCATGTTATGTTCTCTTACTTGATCCCTCCCCAAATTGTATCAGGTGGAGCTCATTAAAGAGGAACTTGGTTATGATGATGGATTCAACTACAATAAGGAATCAGATTTTGATGCCGCTTTAACCAAGTAATATTCCATCATCATCATTTTGATCTATGTGTTTTATTGCTATATATTATTTACTTGTAGGAATGAATTAACTGCAGGTACTTTCCTGATGGCATTGATGTTTATCTTGACAATGTTGGAGGCAAAATGCTTGAAGCCGTGCTTAACCATGTCAACAAGTATGCAAGAATACCACTTTGTGGCATGATATCTCAATATAATAAGGTCAATTATTATTAATTTGTATGTTACATGCGTAATAGATTATTATTGTTATTATTATTACTCCACCTTAATTAAGATATTAATTATTGGTGCAGGTTTGGACGGAAAGAGAAGGTGTTAGGAATCTTCTGAATATGATTGGCAAGGAAGTGAGAATGGAAGGTTTTATGTTAGCATCTCATTGGCATCGTTTTGGAGATTTCGCCAAAGATATGGAGGGACACATAAAACAGGGCAAGCTTAAGTCCAAGAATAAAATAAACCTTGGAATCGAGAGTTTTCTAGATAGCTTAATCTCCTTATTCACAAGCTCTAATGTTGGAAAAGTGATTGTTCAAGTTAAGGCATAATTAATACGTGATAATCATGACAAGTTTCCAATATAAAGACCACCCCATCTTTCATTTTTCAGCCTTAGTTTCAAACTCACTTCTAAAGACGGTGTAATAATAATTTTCATGTAATATCTTTTCTATCGTGACATTTTAAGTCGGGATAATGCTACGAAATCAATTTTAAGGGACCAATATGGGCAATGAGTATTGATATGGCTCATCAAATAAAGACTCATCTTAACAATAAAAGGCCCAAATATATTCAGCCCAACAAACATTTAACACATGCCTAATTAATAACAACAACTAAAGAAGATAAGAATGAAGTAATCGAACACAATAACTGGACTTTTAAACAAATATAAATAAATACTTAAATTAATGAAGAAGCAAACTAAATGGTTTAAGATCCTAACAAAGTAGGGATCGGATCTGCACACTCCAACAAATAGCACATCATGCAGTTACTAAACCTAATCTCACATCTATAAATAAATTTACTAAGTCTCAAGTCAAGGTATGCTCTCACTTCTCTCTCATATTTTATTCTCTCTCTCTCGTGCATTTTATTGACTTGAGCGTCTGAGTGGCCTTGCAGGTCCATCCCCCGCCGTTCCAAGCTCTCATCGCCGGAGTTCGTCCTATGCTCTTACCTTCGAAGAGGCCCTCTTTTCCGACGACCTAGCCAAGAACAAGTATAATTAGAAAAATAGTGGATGGTAAAAGAAGGAAAAAAAAATATTAATTTCTTAATGTCTCTCTAATATTGACTACAAAAATTTTTTCTTTTATTCAAAATTTCATACTCTTATTTTGTGTTTCAGCAAACAAACAAAAGATATATAAACCCTAGCGCCAGCAACATAATCCATATCTGCCGGTGTATATCACATCCTTCTCTTATTTCAACATAGAATTTGAATGCGATTTTCATACACGGATAAATTTGTTTTGTGGGTTTAGTCATATTGAAAATTTTAAGATGCGCAAAACAAATTTAGTTGCACTTAAACACAATACTTACTCATTCTATATTTCATAACAACAAATATTATTTATGTATAATTAAGAAATTGAATTACTAACTTGTTGGCACTAAATATTTGTGGAAAAATGGTTTCAAATTTTTACCGCTTGGGTTGGAACTTTGTTGCGGCACTAAAAATATTCTTTAATGATCAAATTAATCTTTGTCTATGTAAAAGATGAATCGTTCTTCAAACTCACCAATAAAATTTTTATCAATTAAATTAGTCATTTAGAAATTATAAATTAATTATATCTATTCTTCTGTAACTCCATTAATATTTTTCGCTAATAACAAATGTCGTAAAATGTTAGTTAACAATATACAACACACTTAGGCTTTATTTAATTTGGTTGGAATGAAATGGAGTGAAAATAAAGAGGAGAAAGAGAAATAGAAGAAAAATGAAAATATTGGTATCGTTTGATTGAGAAAAAGAATAATAAAGAAATAGTAAAATATTAATAAATACTAGTAGGGCCACATAAATTTTTTTCCTTCCATTACATATGACAAGAGAGGTGGGAGGGAACTTTTTTGTATATTTTCAAAATTTATACAGCAACTTGCGTCAACATATGTAGATGACGCATGTTCTTAATTGAATGGCTAGTTGATGGGTCCCACTTGAAGGAAGATGATGTATTAGCTAATCATTACAGGTTTAGAAGAATGATTACGGATGGTAATCGGTGTAATTAAGAAAGGAACAGGCTGCATTTTGTATGGGCCGTTTTTTTCTAGAAATAAGCATTCTCATATTTTTTTACTTCCCCTTATTCAGATCATAATATCCCAATTCAATGTACAAGCCCTTAAATTAGCCCAGTTCAATTCATACAAAAGTTCAATGGCATCAAAACTCTCATACCCAACCAAAAATGTCAAAAATGACACATAAATCATAAATTTTAATTGTATCAAAAAATTTTATTTAATATCTATTTAAATTGAATATGTCAACTTCTCATTTTTTAAATTGTTGCCACATCAACTTTATTTAACTAAAAAATAAAAATTATATACATCATCCACACAAAGTATACAATATATACCTTAAACCCTTCAACTAATTAAATCCTAAGGTTTTTTTTTTCCTCAATATAGGATGCCCCATTATTTTGTGTTTCATCTAGTTATTTTAAAAAGGGTATATTGGATAACAAAAAAGGTTGCAACTACCCAAATAATTACCACAAACCCAAAGACATAGCCCAACAACTACAACCTTCTCCTTAAAAAAAAGGCCAAGCCCAACAGGTCACTCAACATAAAACAATGCCTAGTTTGGTAAAAAAAAAAAAAAAAACAATGCCTAGTTACAACATTAACAGCAACGCGGTTCCAGGTAGCAAACTCTGAAACGGTACTCCAAGATCAATTTGGCCAATCATTTGTTTCCATCTGATGTAGATGGAATCTCAGTAGAATTCACCTTTAAATAAATAAATGATTTTGCTATAGGTGTACATATAAATACATGAAATATATAAATTTTTTCTACTTAAGAGAGTGACTAATTAAAATGTGTTTATGTTTTATATGTACACCAATATTAATTGATAACCGGAAGTGTCACAAGTCACAACTTAGAAGGATAAAGTAAATATCTGATAATATAATTATTTTTTTCTATATTTTTCTTTAAACAAATAAAGAAAATAAAATTAATTCAATTTATTTCTTTCTAATTTTACTCCTTCCAAATATTACAATAAGAATATAACTTCGATTTTATTTCTCTTCTCTCCCTTCTTTCTTCTCCACTTCCTTCCTTTCTATTTCTTTACTCCTACTAAACATTATCTTAACATCCTGCAGGTTGAAAAATTAATACTAGTTGAAATAATTAATGCTAGTTTTTGACAATTAATACTAGCCAAAGAAATTTGAAATATCAATCAAGGTGGGAGAATATTTGTTTGAGTTTAATTTTGAGTGAGCCACTCAAATATAGACGGCGAAAACATTTTTTTTCTTTTTTATGACAATATATTTTAACCAATTAGCTATGAAGCACGGACACTTCGTTGAATTGGCGTGTCTACGTGTCGGATACGTTTTGGACACGACACTCATCGACACTCGTCTGACACGCGTGTCTTCTGTGTCCCATCCGTGCCCTTTAAAAAAATAAAAATACCTCTTCGGACACACTTGACACTCAAAAATATCATCACGTGTCCGCGTATCCAGCTTTATTCTTGACTTATATCCTTAAGATGAGTTTAAAAGTAGTAAATATTACTATTTCTTAAAACTAAAAGTTATCTTAAATATTTTATATAATTAAAAAAGACACTAAAAATACTTAAAAGTAATATTTTAAATTTTAAAATAAATAAAATATCAAAATATTATTATAATTTTGTTAAAAATATATTATATTTTATATATATGTCGTGTTCCCGTGTCATATGAAAATTTGAGATTGGTGTGTCGCCGTGTCGCGTGTCGTGTCGTGTCCCGTGTCCGTGTCAGTGTCAGTGCTTCATAGCCAATTAGTATTCTAAGTGTGTTAGATTTTTAAAAATGATTAAACCACATAAAAACGGTTCATATATGACATTAAAATTCAGGTTCAATTTAAACCGGTGATTTAAACTTTACAACCATTATTATGCTTTTCTCCTTTATTGTTTGCAACTCTGCATCTTGTCACACCCTTCACCTTTAATCCGGTTCATTACCAACCACCACTGCTGCCATATTCACCGCTGGTCACCAGTGATGCCGGGAGCAACAACGCCGGCAGTGGAGGTGGTTGTCGCAAGTTAGGTTTGGTTTTATTTAGACACAGGCTGGTGAATGTAGAGAAACTTTTTCTGCTTTGATAAATCGGTTTTTTTTTCTGGATTTTTAAAAACTAATATGTTAATTGATTTAATAAATATACCTAATTAAATTATAACATGTAATCATCCTTAAAAAAAAGTGTTTTTAAACAATTTGATATGAATATCTCCTTAATTTTGATGTAATTATATTTATTTTTGAATGACTAATTATGAAATTAATAAAAAATAATGTTATTTTTTTATGATGAGACATTATATAATTGATATACGTATAAACTTTTTTATACCGACAAAATATCAAAATTTAGTGCCATTTTTGATATAGATGTAAAAATATACAAAGATACAAAAATATAATGATTGCAATTAATTTTTAATGTATGTGTACGTAAAAAAATATATAAAATAAAAAATAATATTTACTAAAATTTATCGTTTTAAAAACATTTATCGAAATTCATTTCATTATCACTACCGGCTTAATGTGATACTGGAATATATCAATATTGAATTAAGGTAATATTGGATTATTAAATTTTTTAAAAATTGCGCCAGTATCAACTTAAGGAGGTATTAAAATGCTCCAATATTGACCTTAGATCGGAACTGGACTTAAAATTAAATGAAAACTTAAATTCAAAGGCCGAGGTATTTTGTGCTTTCTTTTTCGTTTTCCATTTATTGGGGGCTGAGCACTCATCAACATATTCAATTGCTTGTTCCCAATAGATAATTGAATGAGACCCCCGGTTTATTGGATTTAAAATTTACATCAAATTTGTATTTAGATTAACCAATGGCGTTTAAGCTTATTAAAATTAAAATTTGACTTATTTGAAGCCTAGAATTGTTTGGGACATGTGGCGGATAGAAAAAATTATAAAATATCGTTAGAAAAGAACGATAAATGAATTTTTTTTCTAAATAATCAAATTTAAGATACGATAACATTTATAAATAAATGAATGTGTTTTCAAAACAGTTATTAACAAGAAAAAAAAGAGAAATAATAAATAAGGAAGAAAATAGCATACACTTTCTAGAAGAGAAGTAGTAGTTTGCGAAAGGAAGAAACAAAATTTGATGGGATGCGAAGGTGTCAGGGTGTGATGAAAAGATGTGACGGAGTGTGTTTTGAGGCGAGAGATATGGTAAAAGTTGAGAAGCCGAAACGAAAAGTCACTTAATTATTTTAGCCCAATTAGGCCCGGTATTGATACAATTTTTTTTGAAAATTTAAAAACTCAATACCGCCTTAGATCGTTATTTTTCCAGCCCAAGAGAATTTACTCAACCCATTTGCCAATCTTCTATTAATATAATTCAATATCGTCTTAGATCGTATTTGTAATAAAATGAAAATTGATAAATTCTTTTTAAAGGAGAAATTTTGGTAAATATCATAATCTTTTTATTTACTTAAATTTTTTTTCATAAAATTGATCATTAGATAATAAATTTAGTACCATTTTTAACATACATCTCTATTTTAGAATTCACCTAAAAAATTAATTCTATTTTTTTTACCGTATTAAATATCATTTAAGTTGTTATTTAATAAAAAGGAACAAGGTACGCATAATACACTTGCATTGCTCCTATATAAAAGCAAGCGTTGTTGGCCATATCAATAACCTCCACAAACACAAAATTAAACGGGCAAGCATGGGCATGGGTGCAGTCGTAGAGAGCAGAGAATGGTACTTGGCAAGTTATGCTCCTCAAGGTGTTCCAAATTCGAAGCATCTGAAACTCCGAACAGCGAGTGTGTCACTGGAACCTCATTCAATTCCAGATGGCCATCTTGCCATTCAAACTCTGCTTCTCTCCATAGATCCTTATATACGAACCAGATTCACTGGCCCTAACAACCTCGACGGCCTTTACTTTCCACAATATCACCTCAATCAGGTAAGGAAAATAAAGTTTTCAAATATACCAATACATCGATATATTTATAATATGTAAGTGTTGATTTTAATTTATATTTTACATGTGTATCGATATATTTAAAACTTTTCTGATTATATATACACTTGATATAAGGACAATATTATTATTATTTTTAAGAGGAATACTAGGTAATCAATAAATTTAGTTAATATCAACTAACAATTTAAATTGAATGTTTTATTTTTTTAGATTTCAGATGTTCTATTATAAAGTTATTTTTATATTTAATTTTTAAAAATTTTTAATTGTGTGATACACGTTCTAATTTTAATGTTTTGAATTTTTTTTAATTTTAATTTATTAACTGATTTATTAGTAAAAAAAATATTGATTAACTATAATATAATTTTTCTATTATTATTAAATTGTTTATGTTGCATTGCAGGTGATTACAGGAGTTGGGATTGGGAGGGTAAAAGTGTCAAAGGACAGTAAATATAAGGAGGGGGACATTGTTTTGGTGTTTGGAGATCTTCCTTTTGCTGAATACTCTGTCATTTCCTCAACTAAGGTCTCAACAAAAATTGATGATGATGCAATTGCATTACCCAATTATCTAAGCTGCCTAGGGGTACCTGGATTTGCAGCATGGATAAGTTTAGAGGTAATTGGGAAGCCAAAGAAAGGATCAAATGTGTTCATATCTGCGGCTTCTGGTGCCGTGGGAATGATTGCAGGTCAATTGGCTAAGCTCAAGGGTTCCAGGGTCATTGGGAGCACCGGATCCGATGAAAAAGTACTTCTTAACTCTTCTATATTACTTTACCGGAAAAAATATTAAAATTACCTACAAAAAATTCAGGCGCTGATAAAACTACATGTAAAAAAAAGAAATAAATTTTCTATCATAAAAAAATAGATTTTGTATGATAAAATTACGCAATCGTCATTAACTAGACATTGATTTTGAGTAATTTTGAGTGGCATTTTGGGTAATTTTATCAACAGAATCTATCTTTTATGGATAGAAAATTCGTTCATTTCTTTCATGGTTAGTTTTGTTAGCGCTCGAATCTTTTGTGAGTAGTTTTGGTATTTTTTCATTACTTTACCTATTATATTAACATGCATGGAAACCCACCTAATTTCATACCAAATTCATCTTTAAAAAGTTGTTAAATAATACATTAGGAAGTCAAAAAAAAAAATAATACATTAGGAAAATATATTAAGAATTTAATTTGATGTATTAGATTTCCTTTTCATTGTATTCATGCATTTAAATAATTTTAAATATTAGTTAAGTCTGCTAATGTGTATCAATACAAATTTAAAAAAATTAAATTAATTATAAATAAAAGACTTATATATGGTTAATTTGAAGTAATATTCATATTGTCTATGAATAAGTCACCAAAAAAAAGTGTCTTTGAATAATGAATGAATTTCAGGTGAAGCTAATGAAAGAGGAATTCGGGTATGATGATGGGTTTAACTACAACAAGGAAGTAGATCTTGATGCTGCTTTAAGCAAGTACGTATAAATATTCGAATTTAATTTTAGAACAATGCTACGTTACTAATAAAATTTATTATTTTTGTTTAATATTTGGCCAATATTCTAAATTCAAACGCTAAATAAATTTTTGCAGGTATTTCCCTGATGGAATTGATGTTTATGTGGATAATGTGGGTGGGAAGACGCTTGAAGCTGTTCTTAACCATGTCAACAAGCAAGCAAGGATAGCACTTTGTGGAATGATATCCCAATATGATAAGGTGAATTAACAAAGAATAACATATTTAAAAAATTAATCTTATTTTGTAAAATTTAATTTTTATTATATGCTCTTATTATTATTAGTCCTATTCATATTTTACTATCCCATTAATAAAAGTAATTATTTTTCAACAGGTTTGGACTGAGAGAGATGGCGTAAGGAATCTTCTGAATTTGATAGGCAAAGAAGTGAGGATGGAAGGTTTTATGATTGGGTCGTATTTTAATCTATTTGATGATTTTGCTGAGGAGATGAAGAAATATATAAAAGAGGGGAAGCTTAAGCCCAAGCATAAAATTAACATTGGTATCGAGACAGCTTTAGATAGCTTAAATTCCTTATTTACAAGCTCTAATATTGGAAAAGTGATTATCCAATTTAATGCATAGTGACCAAAAATATACATGGTTATCATGAACCTAGCTCTAATATATTTCATATTCAGTTGCCGCTAGTGGCGGATTTTAGTCTATAATAGTTATGTTTGATGTTTGATGGTATCCAAACTTTTGGAAATAATGTAGCCAATCGAATTTATTCGATATTGTGGAATAATTAAGTAGCTTATTCTATCTTTTTCTTAAGCTATTTTGAAGAATGTATAACTTATAAATGGATGCATATGACAAGAAATATCATGAGGAGTTTTTATATGTTGCTACTCTCATATAATCTACTTGTCATTTGTTAAATTATTAATCATATTAACTTATACTATAATTAGTAATAACTTAAAGCTTTTGGCTAGATGAGATTATTCTTTTTCATAATTTTGACATTCTATACTTAATAAGCAGTAATTTGGAGTGCTTATTTTTTATTTTTAATGTTTATTATTTTTAGAATTTTATAAAAAATAAAATTAAAAAATATTTATATTTTATTTTTAATTTTTCACTTTTCTAATGATTTATAACCGGTCTAATAAAAATTAGCTTGTTTTAGCGCCGGTTCTTAAACTGCTGCAAAATGCACCGCCACCGCATTTTGATTAAAATTATACAAGTTAAAATAATATTGATTCACTAAAATTATTATTTATAACTTCATCAATATTTTAATGTCTCAAAAATATTAAATGTTCAGTATCTCACAAAAGTAGTCAAAACTAATTAATAGGGAGAAAGAACAAATTAGAAAAAAATGAATTTTATACAATTGATTTTTTAATAAAAAAAACTGAAGAATTTAATATATTTTTACCTCATTCAGTGTACCCAAAAAATGTTAATTGAACTATTTTAATCTTTTGCTAGCTAGTATATATGTTTTATTTTTAATCCAATATACTATTTATTTAGATTATTATTTTAATTTCCTAGTTTATGCTAGGATAATGATAATAATTTTGTATGAATAATGTTACGGAACTAACGTTAGAGAGTTAATAGGGAGTCAATGAATGTGATTAGGGAAATAATATGTGGTAAAAAGAAAAAAAAAGAAAAAAAAATGATATTAACTTTCTATTATCTCCTTAGTATTAGTTATCAAGACTTTTTATTTTGTAATTATTTTATTCAATAAATTTTATGATACATTGAATAAAAATACATAGATTTAATTTATTATATTGAATAATAGTATTCAGTCAATAGAATTATTTACTGTATTAAATAGGATAATGTCTACTAATAAATGTTTCACAAGAAGTCAAAACTAATTAATGGGGGAAAAACAAATTGGCAAGAATTTGACTGCTTTTGCAATTTTTAAATTAGTGCAATAATCCTTACAATTTTATATTATTTACTTATTTCATCAATGTTACCAAAAAGGTGTTAAGTTAAATTTTGTTAATATCTGTCCAATATATATGAATGTTTTATTAATTAAAATTTTAACAGTGAATATGGTGATGAGAAATTTATTTTAAAGCATATTTAATTTATTCAAATATAAAAATCATTACCTAATAGATTTTCATTCAACCGCGTGTAAAACAGAAAATCATTATATTAACAAGTCATGACATTTGTTAAGGATATAAATAATTTTTTTTAAAAAATAAAATTTTTTGTTTAATAAACAAGTTAAAAATGAAAACTGATTGCTTTCACTTGCACACTTCCAAAAAAAAATCATTAAAAATGAAAATATCCAATTTTATTCCAAAAAGACATAATGAAAAAAACAAATCTCAAATTTGATTGCCCTAACTTGCACACTTCCAAGTTGCAGTGTGTTCTTCTGCTTCTTTCTAAACCTTCCCTAACTTTTAATCCTAACACACCATATTGGATTTCTAGCTAATTGTTCTAAATATAATATATCAATCAACGCATACAATACAAAATACAATTGCTTCATTTATTACCATCCATCTATATTCCATATGTTACCAATATCCCAATCTTGATCATCATCAGTGAAGCCCTCATCATGAACTTGAGTTTCAAATCCCACTGCTGGGTACCACTTTTCCACTGGCGAATATAATGGATAATTCTTAAGTAATCTAATCAATTCATCGTCCAATTGCGGCATAGGAGCTCCATGATTATTCTTTTCTGTTGAATATATATAATTATCAATTAATAAATTAATAAAATAAACACCTAATTTAATCTTTGACCATTTTTAATTTAAATGTGTTACTCCTAATCATTCGAAAATTTCAATACGGTTCTTAAATATTTAAAAGTTTATACAGATAAGCCATTAAAAATGTTTTATTAATTCTAAACCCTAAACTCAAAATTTGATTTTAATAGCTCATCTATCCAAAATTTTAAATGATTAATGATTAGATTGGAGTTTTCGAAAAATTATAATGGTGTCGTCCAAATTAAAAATAGTTAGGGTTAGATTAGTGTTTAGTAATAACCTAATCAAATTCATAAAACATATATAATAACAAGAAAAGTAAATAAAATTAGTTTCAGAATTCACCTGTTGGAATCAATTGAGGAGAGGTTGGATTTTTTCTGGTTTCACATGCTTCATAATCCTTTTCTTTTTCCACAGCCATAGCAATGGTTTCATTTTCATCCATCTTTGACTTGCCCTTGCCACGAAGGGAATTACCCTCCATCACCACATCATTCAATAAACCACTATTTTGACAATGAGGTGATGATGGTGGTGATGCTCTATAATAAGGAGACATAGGGGTTAACGGCAACATAAAATTTGCATTGTTGTTGGTGTAAGAAAAAGAAGAATTTTGATTAGGTTGTTTCAGATTATGAGCAGAAATGTTTGGGGGTGGTGGTTCAACAGTGAGATTATTTTTGGGGTAACATGAAGCTAAAACCGAATGAAATGATGGAGGTGGTGGTGGTGATGATGAAGAGAAGTGTTCTCGTTCTGCTTCTTGAATAACCATTTTTGGAGGATGTTTATTTGGTGAACGCACTTTTAGTTGCTTCTTCATTTTTGAATTCCAAAAGTTCTTGATGTCATTGTCTGATCTTCCAGGAAGCTGAAAATGGAGAACATATTGTTTTTAGATTATACTATAACTAAAGATTATACTATACCACCAACTACTCTTCTCAAAACAACACTAACACAACCAAAGATTATACTATAACTCCAAAAATAAAAATAAAAATAAAAATAAAAATAAAACAGTAGATTAGACGACTACCTGACCACGGAGAACATGTCGTAAATGTGATTAAAATGCTGCAAAGCTAACAACATTTAAGGTAGTGAATTTTCATTTTTTTATTTCCTTTTTTGTTGTTTTTTATTTTTAGACATTTTTAAAGTAAAAGAAGAAAATAAGAAATAATTTTTTTAAAAAATTATCTTTTTGGATATTTTATAATAAAATTTTAAAAATATAAAATAAAATAAAAACGCAAACCAAATACGTATAATCTTATGTAACATAATCTCAAATTAAAAAAAAAAACCTATTATGACGGTAACTATAACAGATCCGAAAAATCAAAACTCATGAAATATAATCTCGAAATTAAAAAAAAAAAAGCTTATCATGACGCGAAACTGAGGTGATGGATTCAAATCAAAATTTATTTGAAAAACAACTTATAATTTGAGATGAATTCAGAAAAAAAAAGTTTAAATTAAGATATAGATGAGAAAATAAAGTCAAAGCGTGTCGTGCCGCAGATGAAAAAGGAAGGAATTAAAATTCAAAAATAATTTTCTTTTTTACTTTTCATAAATTATTGCTGTTTTGATATGTTGTATAATTGTTGTTAGAACTTCTCTAAACCAAAATAAAATTGGAGCAAGGAAGAATATAATAATAATAATAATAATAATAATAATAATAATTAGAATTTGCCTTCTAGTTTTCTCTGTTTATTTTTGTTTTTTTTATAGAAGATGTCTGTTTATCTTTGTTACAGCAAAAGTAAAGATAAATGGATAAAATTATAATTATATTTTTAGCAATTAGTATTAATCTAGTAATAGGCAAAGCCTGAAATCATCAAAATTTTGATATAATTATAATTATAATTATAATTATTGTTAATCACCATATATAACTAACTAATTATGCATGTTGGTGGTAGCATCATAGCATGATGATATATAAATAGTAAGAGATATATACCTTGGTAGCTATTAGAGCCCATTTATTTCCAAACTTAGCATGAAGATCAACAAGAAGTTTCTCCTCTTCTTGAGAGAATGCACCCTTCTTCAAATCAGGTCTTAGATGATTTGACCATCTAAGCCTACAACTTTTGCCACATCTCATGAGTTGAGAATTCTTTCGCACTGAACTCCAATTACCTTCACCACACTTGTTTACGTACTCGATGAGCATGGCGTCTTCGCTTGGTGTCCACGTACCCTTTCTCAACTCACATGTCTCCTTCTCCTCATTATTGTTCGAGATCATTTTTACTATATATGTGGCTCCTTATATTGCACCAATAATATATATTTATTTGTTTTGAAGAAATAAGAAATTAAAGAAGCGAGGTTAGAGAGGCAGAAGAAAAGTGAGGGATGAGAGTTAACACTTCATTCAGCTTTAATTTATACATAGCACCACCGATCCCGGGACTTCCAAAAAGGGCAAACAATTCAATGTACTAGCTTATACAATTTTTTTTCTAGAATCTATATTTTTTTAAAAATATAAATTTCTGAGTTTTTATTTTATTTTATTTTTTATTGTATTTTTCAATTTGGAAAACTATTGTATCTTAGTTAATAAGTTGTTGTATATACAAGATGAAATTTGAATATCATCTTCTTATTTAAGAAGGTGGAATTTTATATTTTATAATTTTTTTTTATCTTTCCTCAATTTAATTGTATCTACACAATTTTTACATTATTATAAATTATTATTTAGAGAAAATTTTATTGCAATGGGTTGATAATATAAATCATTCAAATATTTTTGCTAATCTAATATAAGGCATGATTGGACACTTGTGTTAAGCACACGCATTATTATGTTATTAACGTTGAAACATTGCATGATATAATTGTACTAATAAATAATAATTTGATTCATATATAGAATTTGAATGTTGATATTTAACTGGAGAAAATAAATACACTAACGATGAAAATTTATTTCACAATGTTTGTTTAATAATAAAAAGTAGTTTCATTAGTTAATAATATCATCTACTTTAATACTTTATATATCTACACGACCGCTTAAATAGGTGTATGGCGGAAAATTTTAATTGAATAATAGTGCAAATATTTATAATTAAATCAGTGTGAAATACGTGTAAGTTGGAACTAAATAAAATAAAAGAAGCTTCCAATATATTAAGATTTTTTTTAGAAAGTTTGCTCTTTATTTCTAGACTCAATTTGTGGGGGAACGAAGAGTACAAAATGTGTTAGACACAATCCTTTACAAAAATTACTTAATTTGATTTATACACAGAAAAGATAAAAAAACACATATATTTTTAATTCAATGGACACCAAAAAAAATTAATTCAATGCTCACCTATTATTAGTATTTACTTCTAATTAAACCAATAATAAAATTATTTAAAAAATTTTCATAACGTCGATTTTTTTAATTTTTAAATATATATTCTCTCTCTCCTCATTAAGCATAAGTTTGAAATACGTGAATATTTTTATTGTGTTTCAATTAATGCCAAGGCAAATATTATATATACACTAAAATTCAACGATAAAAGATCAATTACTAATTAGAGTATTTATATATAAATTTATATATTAATTAAATTATTTTTAATATATATTTTATATTACAACATATAGTTTATACTATGCTGATTTTTTATATATATTTAGCATAACTCAGTATAAAATATGAATATTTTGTTATATTATTATTATTATTATTATTATTATTATTATTATAATAATAGTAGTGACTATTGTCGGTATATACTTGTCACAACAATTAAAAATTGCTAATAAAATTAAAGTCATATTTTTTTACATTTTTGCAACATTTTTTTTATTTTTATTTTTCATGTTAAAAGTTATTTCAAAATATTAAAAAATGTCACTTTAATGTTAATAACATTGTCTTAAATCCTAATTAAGTACGGTGAAAGTTGCATAATTATGATAACCATCATTACGATACTATGATAGCCGCCATAACATCATACATATAAAACTGCGTGTAACCGCAGGTAAATCCACATAAAATTATTCTATAATTGATACCATAATTTAATATATGTATTAATCAATTATTTTAAAATTTAATCAAGAACATTTAATATTTATTCGCATTGTTCAATTAATTATGGTCTTGGTCAAATTTAACTAATAATAAAATAATTCATAATAATTATAATAGTAAATAGTAATATAGTAGTCTTACTGTTTTAAAATATCTGTAAAAAATTAGCACAAGAAGATATACACATTAAAAAAAATGATTAATATTGATAATGCTTAAAATTGTATGAATAGGATTCTTAAACAAAAAGGCACATATAAATAATATTTTGACTCGATTAAATTAATGCATGGTATTATTGCTAAAAATAATTATTGTCATCTTTTGTTTTTGGTTAACTATTGTCATCTTATTTGTATCCAAATTTATTAACTTTTAGACAAAAAAAATTTTTTTTTGGTGATTAAAAAAATATTAACTTTTTGCATTCTTTGTTTTTTTCGTCATAACTTTATGGATTCCAATGTTTTTTTTTAAAAATTTTTGGACAAGGCATTCCAATGTTTTTAAAGTAGCCTATATTGTTCTGTTAAAAAAATAGAGGTAGCCTAAGACATATATAAAAAAAATTTGTGCGTTTTTTTTTTAATGTGGGTCGTGACTTTTAACTCTTTTTGGTCAACGACCAATGTTTAGGATTAGATTGGACTAATATCATTGGGTCTAATAAGCTTGCTAAACCCAGTTGAGTATGAGACCTATATACAAACAGATCAATGGATATAAGAAAAAGAAAAAAAAATTACTGTCTTCAAATTTCTTTCTTAAAATTAAAAAAATTAGTATCAACAAAACAAATTAATAAAAAGATTAGCGTCTTACAAAAAAAAAAATGTTAACAACTCTGTCGGTATTTTGCGACGGATTAATTCTTATTTTATCAAATTATGTAGAAAATATCGCAGAAACAATAATAGTAAAGGGTCTCGAAATGGGAAAGCAAAGAACAAATAAATCTAATAACGTAGATGAAGATGATTTTGTTCAAATCCAAACGTATCTGTGTTGTGGGGCTATTGATTTTGATTTGTTTGGAGGCATGACAAAAGGTCAAAGAAAAGCAGGATTATTATCAATAATCAACTTGTCGCACCACACATACCAAACCAAATGTTTAGGTCCTCCAAATCTTAATTGACCCACAAAAATAATTAAAACTTAATTAATTAATTAATATGGAAAATAATTTATGTACTGAAACAATATTAAAGAACAATGATCGGTACGGGAAAGCAACAAATCTTGGATTCCATCAACTAAATAAATGTTAATTAGCAAAAATTATGTGATGTATATGTGATGTTTTTCTCACGTCACACTGCCTCAATGCATGCATTGATCAAGTTTGCTTTTTAACTTTTTAATATGACCAAATATATTTGTTATTAGAGGCATATATTTCATATAAAATTATATTATGTTAGTCCACACTATCATTTATTACGTATTATATCTATTTATTTATACTATATATATAATTTTAACAAATATCTCATTTTATATCTATATTTTATTTAAATTTTTTATTATTATTTTTAGAACTATTTATTTAAAGCAAAATATTTATCATTTTGATAATCTCATTTATTGTTGTTATTGTACATATTTAATCAAACAAATTAAAATAACAAAATAATAAATCCATAAGTAACTCTAGTTGTTAGATAAGATACAAATCTCATCATTAAACTTTAAACTAATGAATATAATAATAAATGAATGACGTCTTAAATAAAACTAGTCACCTAATCAAACTCTTTATTATTAAAAGATTATCCTATCTATCTATCATGGTCCCCTTAATTAGAACAAGCCACTAACACAAAAGAAGTCATCGATCATGGTTTGATACTTTGATTTATGTCCACGATCATCTTCTATCTTGTCATCACACCAACACCAAGCTTGCTTAATTATCTGTCCATATATGAGACTCCCTCCTTGCCCAAACATTTTTTTTAAACAATGTACCATATATGAGACTCAAAAAAAAAAATCCATTTAAATCTTACACTACTAATGATCAAGAGATCTATTTTTTTTTAGAGTTATTATTCAAGTATAGTATATAGCTATGCAACTTAGATTTACACATTTTCACTCATTATAGTACATAAATTCACTCTTCATATGAAGTTATATGACTATGGGAATGATTTATGATGACAATAGAAAGACCAAACTTAATAAGAGCCATATAATAATCATGTAATTTAGAAAAATTAAAGTAATAATGACCTAAAATTCAGGCTTGACTTTTTATATATGAAAAAAAGTGGATGATACACTTAAATATTGACGTTAAAAGTGTTTCACATTACGTTCTAAATTAAATTGTGCAGTTTCAAAACAAACCCGGACATCATTTTAAAAACACACAAGATATTGCATAAAAGAGAATTGGAATACAAAAATTTCTTACCTAAGTAAAACACACCAAAGCACAATATATATATATATATATATATATATATATATATATATCGAAAAGTATAAATAATCAATAATTTTTTAACCAACAAAATCAGTCAACATAAAAAATAGAACATCCAAAACTACTGTTTATATAAAATTCACAATAGAAGTTATAGAACATCCGAAACCTAAAATAATATTAGTCAACTTTATATTTTTTATAAACAGAACATCCAAAACTTAAAAACAGAACATCTAAATAATGTTGGTTGAGTTTTTATTGGTTACCTAACAATGATTATATATATATATATATATATATATATATGCGTTACATCAACAACCTTTCCATATTAAAATTAAGTTATGTAAAAATCATACAACAATGTAAAATTCAGACCTAAATTATTTACTACCGATGACTTTTCACTTCATCTTCTCCCCATCAAGGCATCAATACACATATATAGGTTGCTATAAGCTATATATCTATCAATATATAGAGTTGTATATATAGATATACAGAATGGAGAAAAACATGATAGGGCCTGATTATGGCTTAGTTTGGTGCTACTTGGCTACATGCATGAAATTGAAAACTGATGGAATTGAATAGAAATAATGAATGCAAAGCAAATAAATTACATACATGGATAAAGGCAAAGGGTAAAGATGGTAGAGACCCCACACTTTGAGTTTGGATTTGACCTTCAATCCTTCAACTTTGAAGGAATTTAATAGCCAGCATCTCAAGAAAACGAATGAAGAAGAACCCCTTCATTAACTCTACCATGTCCCCTCCCTGCAAATCAGTCTTTATCATATTCTCATTATTTCTTTCATTCTTCAATTCCAACACTTATTATTAACTCTCTCTCTCTCTTTTTCTCTCTACACTTACCTACTGCTCTATTCACTGCTACTACTGCTACAACACCATACAAAAAAGCTACACAACATTTATGATCGATACACACAAACTACTACTGTGGTCACAATATTATTACTATGATGACAATTCACTATTATATATATATACATGACAGCATAATTGTGATGTAAATGAAATTTATTTAATTAAAACAATAAGTGAGACATCTATTATTAAAAAGATGGTAGAATTGCTGCGTCTCAGATGATTTGGACATGTGAAAAGAAGACCGACAGATCACCCGGTTATGAGGATGAACGAAAGGCAGAGGAATACCTAAAAAGATCATCCATGAGATAGTCAAACAAAATCTATATATTAACAGTCTCAATGGCATCATTTGATCCATCTAGTCGACTCCATCTAGTGGATAATACTTTCGATTGTTGTTGTAGTAATTTTTGGTAGTTGTGAATTAATCTACTCTTTATCTTTTATTCAGCTACATGTCTTACTTCTAGGATTCCTTTTTTCTTGTTTTTTTTTTAAAAAAAAAAGATTGGTATATTATTCGATAGTATATGTGCAATATATATAATAATAGTTAGTGCAAACTCCATTGGCCAAACCTAATATAATAGGCCAATTTTTATACCTAGTTACCTACTCCATGGTGTGTATGCAATAATATCTATGAAATCATGTTTATACTCTTTATCATATAATTATACAAGTATGGCTATATGCATGTTGAGAAACTTTATCTTTAATTTCTCAAAAAGAGAAGTAAAAAAGTTTAACTAATTATTAGCTTATTAGGCATTCATGTTCTGCTGGAAATCAATATATATAAGATAGAACAAAATCATCAAGAATAAATATATGTATAATTCAAATTAAATCCATATATATGTGACATAAAGTAAAACTGGAAAAAGGAAGAAGGGGGAGGGTGACAGAATTATTAATAAATATGTATATATATATTTTGTAGGTATAGATCAGAAGACATGGAATCAAACCAGACTTTACTAGGGATTTTATAACCTACTTGTAATAATTAACATACAGTATATGGTCACTAGCTATAAATACTTGAATAATGATGAATTCAACCTTCTTATTCAAACCTTTATATGCTGTATATATAGCCTTAATTTATTCCCTCTTAATCCCAATTATTAATCCTACCACTAATAAACTCGAATTTTGCTTTATTTTGATCTGATGACCGAGATTAATATAACCTATATATAAAATAATTAACCAACTAATTAAATAAGCTTTTGTTATTATACTACATATATATGGCTACATGATATGAATGTAATAATTAAATTAAATTAAATTAAATACCTTATACCATGTGTATATTATATTGCCCTTTCATGATGATTCTTCTGCAGCTAGCCACTGGAAATAAACTTGATTTTCTTTCCCCTTCTTTTTTTTTTTCTACAAATTCCAAGATTACATATATGCATATCTTCTACCAAGGAATTAATAATAAAATGCATAGATATAAGGAAAGAAGAGATGAGAGAGAGTGGAAGAAGCTAAGAAGGAATAGAACGAAATTAACATACCAAAGCTCCATGGTGGGTTGAGAATTAAGATTGGGGTGTGAGAATGATGTGGAGATGGTAAGAAAGAAGTGCAAAAATAAGATATTGACGCGGCTCAATCAAAATACATGGCTACGAATTTCATGATAGCCATGTCTTCAAATTGAGGCGCGCCAATACCTCAGTTTTGTTAGCTTCATACAATAACAAATATGCATAGCACCACTATTTCACCATCACCACCACCTCGCTCACCTCCATATATATATATATGAGACTCCCCTTGTTCCTATTCTTGGAATAATCTTCCACAGAAAGCAAAGGGAAAAAAGAAAGAGTAGAAGAGAGAACAAATTATGGTTGGAAGAAGGGTGGATGATGCAGCCTTTTCTCCTTAATTTTCTGAGATATATGCAACTTTCTTTTCTTTCTTTCTTAGCTTTCTGCTTTTCATAATGATGTGGAACTAACATAGCATTTTGCAGCCTGTGGGGGAAGCAAATAGTAATAATAATTCAACAACCAATGCCAGTTTATGCTATATTTTAGGTCTACACTCTTTGACTCATTAATCACTTTATTTTTTAATTTCCATCAACATATATATAAATTAATTAATTGTTTTCAAACCTCAATTTCGAAAAATACTCTTAAAATATTTGCCAAGTGTATATATGTTTATATAGCACCTTAATTTCTAGATTCTATAGTGGCTTCGCATCCACGTACTCGTGGATCAAAATTTTGGATTGTGGCTTAGCTAGCTTGCATATCCCAACAAAAATATATATTGCCTCGAATGTATTAAAGGTAAGACGGGTCCTTATATCTTTTTACAATAATTAAAAATTTTTAACATTAGCAACAACTTAAATTAGATATTCTATTTCTTTAAGTTTTAAATTTTTTATTTTTTAAAAAATATAAAGTTGACTGAAATTACTTTAGGTTTAGGATATTCTATGATTTCGATGTTCTATAAATAATGATTTTAGATATTCTATTTTTTTCTGATTTATTAATTAAAAAATTATTGATTCCTATATTTTTCTTTTTTTATATTAAATAAAAATTATTTTGACATAAAATAAAAATTTATTTCAATTTTTTTTTGCTATTAGTACTGAAATAACTTTTTATTTACTAATATAGAAATAAATGGCTTATTAAATTTGATAAAAGAAAATAAATAACAAAATTATTGTTTTAATCCATGCATAGAGACTAAGACTTTTGATGAGTTGTGTATGTGTTATATATATGGTTTTTTATTATTATTGTTTTTATATTATTATTATTAGTGTGAAACTTAAAATGAATTAATAATTATTAGAGCTCCCTTCCCCTCCCTCACACTCAATTCACGGATAAAAGGGATCACTTTGATTTCATTTTTTCATGAAATATAAGGCCACATGAAAGAGACGGGCTTCCATACCTTCCGGTACAAATATGTACATATTAATTAAGTTGTTATGAATTGCACCCACCATTGTGGACCACATCACAGTAGAATAGGCCAATGACTTTTAATAATTTCATAATATTATTTAAAAATAGTTGTACTATATATAAATGTAATACTTTTCCGCTACCAAATAAAATTTATTCTCAAAATTATAATAATATAATGTGTGATGATATATATATTACTATCAATTTTAATTATTAGGGTTTAGGTATGAGATGCCCTCATGATTCTTCTATGGACCCTCATATTCAATATATTGTTATGTGATGTGGTTTATAGCTATGCTTGTGTAGCTAGGGAGTTGTCCCACTCTTCCAACTCTTCTTCATTCCCAGCCTTAAATCAACAATTTTGGTTAATTATTATTTACTACTCAAGTTCTTACAAGATACTACTTTATCAAAATGGACCAGGCATCTTATTGGAACCAATTTCAGTATGTTGACTGGTCATGTATAATATACCTTTTTAAAAAAAATAGAAATCCATGAATTGTAATGCATAATTAAAAATTGTAATTTAATTAATTTTAAGTATTACTTGTTATCTATATGTTTGATGTTTGATACTTTTATGTAAAATTTAATAATTATTTAATCATTTATGATGGATAAGGTATAAAAAATCAAGATTTGACAAAAGAAAAAAAAATCAAGAGAGTAAAACATGAAATAGATTAAGTCATTAAACCCTAAAATCATTTATTATTAGGGGGAAAATGTGTTATTTTCCAAATAAAAATTATCAAGTGACAATTTTTTTAAACAAAATTAAAAGTTTATTTCTTCTTTTGAAAGATCAAACCATTATTATAGCAATGTACTAAAAACAAAAAAACATTATTATATGTAGACATTATAGTGATGGAAATCTAATTTACACTTGGATTGTGATGGACCAGCCAAAACTTTGAAGACCCGCAATTTGCTGAAAATATTTTACCGTCGGGTCATAACTCACAACTCACAAATATTTGCGGTGGCACCTACCCACCTAACTCTTGAAATAATAATCCTTATTTTGAATTATGATTTATGAATGTCCAACGCATTGTAGATCACGAAAAAAGTTTGTTTGGACTTGTGAACCTTCATGGGGAGAAGTGGTCAATAGCTATCACTTTCATGTTAGCCAAACTTATGGTGGTTGTGTTCATTCATTATTATTATTATTATTGTATATGTATATATTATTCATGCAATCCATTCTAGCTAGATATCAACCAGGATCTCAGCTCATCATGCTAGTTTTACATTTTATAGAGGCAGTCATAAATTTCAAGTTAAGAATAATATGCATATTAATTCTTTTAATACCAAATAAGTAACATACTCTCTTCAACATTATTGATTTACCAAAATAAAATAAACTCTTCCACATTTGTTTTCTCTTGCGAAAGAACTCTTCAACATTAAACGGAAGCATTTTAAGTGCTCCGAATTTATAGTAACTAATCAAGTAATCTTAATTATTAATTTTAATTATAAAATTATCTAAAAGTATATATAGATTAAAATCAAAGAACTTATTCATTATTTTCTTTTAAGTTTTATGTCACATTGTTTCATTGATGTTCTGTATGGTAACGTTTGGCAGAGAGACAGAGACTAGGAGACAGAGACTGAGAGACAGAGACTAAGAGAGAGGGACTGAAATATATTTTGCGTATTGCGTTTGTTTAAAAGTGGACAAGACTGAGTTATGTCTCAGTATTCTGTTTGTTTTACGTTAAATAAAGGGACTGAATAGATTAAATTGACTAAAATACCCTTTGACTCTTAATATCAAATAACATAATGCATCTTCTCTTCTTACAAAACCAACGCACCTCATGAACTCCCCCCTCTTCTCCCCTTTGTTCAACCTGCTTGTATCCATCATGTTCCTAAATTAGTTTTATCTTTTTTTTTTTTGTCACAAAGTCATCAAAATCCTGATTCTCGAACTCCTGGACATTGCATAAATGAGGATTTAAATTTGACAATTAATACAAAGATAAATTAATGCATAGTAAAATAATATTTATCATAAAACCAATCCAAAATACATGCTATCCAATATTTATCATCAAAATTAGTTTTCCCAAATATTGTAACTTATCCATAATATGAAAATAA
>JASCZI010030393.1:15961-42011 GCA_036250425.1 Stylosanthes scabra | reverse complement strand
CAAAATGAAGGCCAAAAAGGGAATTTCAAGCCAAATGGAGGCCTATAAATAGAGGGCATGCTACCCCATTCTCCACACACCTTCTTGAGCCCCTTTTTGGGGGTTCCAAAGCCTTGAGTATTTTTGGGGGAATTTATGTTCTCCCATATTCTCTCTTAGTTGAATAATTTTAGTTTTTAGGATTTCGATTTTCTTATAGCCACACTAGCCAAACATTTTATTGCTTTTATTTACATTGCTGTTATTCTGTCAAACTTCTGTTTTAATCAATTTACTTTATCGTTATTCTGTCCGTTTACTTTTCTGCAAACCGCGATTTTTACATATTGTTATGCTGCCTGTTTATTTTCCTGCTTTTATAATTCCCGTTAGTAGCGCGTAGAGTCCCATAGTGTCTCGGCTGTGAGGTAAAATGTGCAGATGACTTGAGCAATGCGAGTCCCCATAAAGATCACGTTAGAGGAACGGGTCAATCCCGTAAAGCTATACGCCCTACACCCCTGCTAGCATAGTGGCAGTTCCTTGAGCGTACGTGGTTCGCCATGGCAGCATGGCACAAGTGCTTGGGAACCTGGTGACAGCAGGTTTGACCCGGTGACAGCGGGGATCCTATAGAGTTTGTCAGCCCTGGGCATAGATGAGAGGCTCCATATTTCACTTACGCGCAAAAGGTCCTGGTGACAGCAGGATTGTACCGGTGACAGCGGGTTACTCTTGGCAGCCGGGGGCTGAATCACGAACTCCAAGCAACACCTGCTCCAAATGTGAGTTGAACTCGGTATTGTGGGTTCGTTGCCACACAGCTAGTTAGTTTCGGATATAGCGGAGGTTCCTCTTAAGGAGTGTCTAATCGATCTGGGACGTAGCAGCAATGAGAGTGATGCACAGTATTTCAACTCATGACCGAGATACTCCTTTTATTATCATTGTCATTTACTGCTTTTAACTGCTTTCAACTGCTTTCACACTTCGAACTGTTTTCAAACAAACTCAATTGCAACCAACCCCAATCAAAAGTAAACTTTCCCTTTCGCTTCCTGAGCAGAACGACTCGAGTCCCATACTCGGTATTTTGGTTGCACCCTGTGATACCTCTTTTAAAACGTCCTGACCCCGCCTGCAAGGGATAAGGTGCTTTCAGACTACAACGACGAAAGCATCACCACCCGAGCGGGCGTGTCAGCGGCACGCCCAAATGCTAGATTCGGCACTAATGCATACGCATACGAAGCTTCTATGCGTATGCATTGGGGGATTTCAGCATCTATAAATAGAGGAGCCTTTCACCATTTCAAGGGAGCCCACTTCCATATTTAGCTTAGATTCTAGGGTTCCATTTTAGGTTTTCTTGTCCATTCACTAGCCAGACATTTTATTTTTATTACTTGTTTGTTTATATCACTGTTACTCTGTCAAACTTCAGTTTTAATCAAATTACTTTACCGTTATTATGTCCGTTTACTTTTCTGCAAACTGCGATTTTACATACTGTTATGCTGCCGATTTATTTTCATGCTTTTATGATTTCCGCAATTAGTGAGTAGAGTCCAATGGTGTCTCGGCTGTGGGGTGAAATGTGCAAATGACCTTAGCTGCGAGTCCCCAATGGATCAGAGGGGAAAGAACGGGAAGCCCGTAATGCTATCCGCAGACACCCCTGCTAGCATAGTGGCAAGTTCCTTACATTACGAGGTTCACCACGGTGATAACAGGCACAAATGCATTAGGACCTGGTGACAGCAGGTTTGATCCGGTGACAGCGGGGACCCTATAGAGTTCGTTCAGCCCTGGATTGTTAGATCATAGACTCCACTGCAGGCTTACATAAGCGCAAGAGGTCCTGGTGACAGCAAGATTATCCTAGTGATAGTGGGTTCTCTAGAGAGTCGTGGGCTGGATCGCTGACTCCAACGCAACACCTGCACCTTTGTGAGTTCGAACTCGATATTGTGGGTCCATTGCCTATAATCGATCCGGGACATAGCAGCAACGATAGGGATGCACAATATTTCAACCCACGGCCGGGATACTCTATTATTATCATTATCATTTATCGCTTTTAATTGCTTTCAACTGCTTTCAATCTGCGAACTGCTTTCAAAGAAACTCAACTGCAACCAACCTCAATCAAAAATAAACTTTCCCTTTCGCTTCCTGAGCAAAACAACCCGAGTCCCATACTCGGTATTTTGGTTGCACCATGTGACACCTCTTTTAAAACGTACCGACGCAGCCCGCGAGGGATAAGGTGCTTTTCAACTACAACGACGAAAGCATCCCCACCCGAGCGGGCGTGTCAGCTACCAACTCGAGCTTAGTTAGGAAATTATAAATTTCCATCGAAGATATTTTCTACGATATCTTCCGCTTATTTAAAAGATGGCCAAATACGGTCAAACCGCCACTATACAGCGTACCGTTGCTAAAAACAGGAATTCACAGAAACAGACAGATAACGAAACCAAGTGTCATAGCAAGCATGATTAGGGCATTCTAATCCCCTAATCACGTTAAGAGTCATCAGAAGCATGAAAAAGCAAGCAGTCTTATGTTTCTGTCGAAAACGGGAAAAAGTAGAAAGACGTGGTTTCACATTTTTCAAAATTCATCTTTTTACTAGTATCGGCCTAAGGCGGTAGTAGGCTGGTAATGGGCCCAACAACGTTTAAAAAAATTTTCACCAGTACCGGCCTAAGGCAGTATTGAAATAGCCCAATACCGCCCTTACTGGCCCTAATTCAATATCGCCCTATCATGGGTCGATATTTCATTGATTTTAGTACCGCCCTAACATGGACCGTTACTGGCTTATTACACGCTTACGTAGAAGTCATGTGTACCAACCACGTGGTGCGTAAGAACCTGTTATTTCGGACACGCTTCATCGGTAACGGTTTTAGCCGAACGCTTTCTATTTGAATGATTTCGTGTGTAGCTATTTGAATGATGACATAAATTATGAGAATTAGATGATTGATATGATGATGATAGCCGACGCATGAGCTCATGGCCTGCAATATAGGAATATGCATGCATCATCCTTGTGTGTTGCATATTGATTGTGTTTGTACATTTCTACCTTGGTTGTGTTTGAGTTACTTTCTGCGTATAAACTACTTCAGTAATTGCTAACTGATACCTACGTGACGTCAGCCCCTAAGTTAGAAGTAGTTGCCCTCGTGATACCCCGAGATGGGAACCTTAGGTTCTCACCCCCTTCTTTCACCTTACACAGGATATTCTCTTCTCGTCCCTATTTCTTACGATGAGACCCATCTTCGCTGGTCCAGGTGCGCCACGTCCCTCTCGCCCTGCTGGTTCCCCAAGTTCTTCTGCTTCCTCTGGTTCGAGCGATGGAGTACTTCAAGAGCGCGATCGTTCCCCTCGTGCTCCAGTTCCAGCTCCAGTTCACGTACCTATTTATCCGCCACACCGTATGCCGTTGATGGACGCTCGTCGCTACCGTGGTCTCTTCGGGCAACGCTGTGTGGTCACAACTACTCCACCGCCTAACGATGACGAGTCTTCCGGTGAGGATCCGAATGAGCGTGATGACCCGCGCTCTTTGAGCGACACCAGTCATAGTAGTAGAGATGTATCTTCAGCCGACACTTCACAGGGATCGGAGCGTGAGAGCACCAATTTCAGTTTCGGACCCTCCAGTCATTCTTTGTCCGGCAGTTCATCTGGTAGTAGTTCCTTTATTTATATTTTATAGAAAATTAAAACTTATCTAAGTCTTGTTTAATTTCTTAATAATCATTAATACTATTAGTTAATAAAAAGAACCACTTATATGAAAATTATTAAAAATAATTTATTCGTAAAATGATTAAATATAAAGATTAAACTTATTTTTTTATGTAGATATTAAAATTTTCATAATTTTAATAATTTTACATTTATGAAATAGAAAATAAAAAAATTATTTTAGGAACTGATTTGATTTCTTTTTGTTAATTTCAGGGGCTAAAATGAGTCACGATTGAAATTCCAAGGGTCAATTTGAGTTATGTACAATAATAACATACTAGTGATACATGGACAAACAGTGTTGTGACACATGGACAAACGGTGTTGTGACACGTGGAAAAACCACGTTTTGACACGTGACACTATTATCCACGTCATCATGCCACGTGTACCTGACTGTCACTGTATCACTCGATTCCACGTGGACAAACCATCTTTTGACACGTGGCATTGACAGTCCACGTCAGCATGCCACATCATCACACCATTAACGGAAAATAGGCGATGGGCCAACTTGAGTCACAGAATGAAATTTTCGGGAGCCACATTGAGTAACTTTAAAATTCGGGGGCCAATTTAACGCACAAGTCAAATTTCGAGGCCAATTTGAGTTTTAACTCATATTTTTACTGGAAGAATGGATAAAAGTACACTTGAATTATTACACGGTGGACAAAAATACATATGAATTATTTTAATGACCCAAATGTATACATAAATTTTTTTACTAATCCAAATGTACAAATGAAATATTCTAATAAGGGACAAAAGTAAATATGAATTTTTACATTTTTGTCCAACGATAAAATATTTCATATGTATATTTGGGTTATTAAAAATTTTATGTGTACATTTGAATCATTAAAAAAATTTATATATACTTTTATTCAGCGTGTAATAATTAATGTAAAAGATTCTCTATCGGTCAATATATATAACGTATAATAAGTCGGTACCTCTCTTGCTAGGGTGGCATTGAATTAAGGCCAGTACCGCCCTAAAGCTATTATTGGGGTACTGGTGCAAATACTTTTCATTATCAGCCTAAAAAGCTGTTCTGTGCCTAATATCGTCTTGGGACATTACTAATAAGAAAATGGATTTTGCAAAATAATTTAAAATGTTGTATTTTGATAAATATATTGTTTAAATTTTTTTTCATATTTTATTTTATTTATTTAAAATAAAGTTAAATATTTAGGTGCTAATCTCCGGGCTTTTTACGGGAAAACCTATTTTGCGCTTAACAATAATACTTTTCATACATCCTTTTATCAAAATGGTTAATGCCCCAATCACTCGTTGAAAACCTAACCCTAATTACACGCACAATCCTGTGTTAACGAAGGCTTGATAAAGGGAGTAGCCAGAGACCGGAGAAGATATGAAGCAGGAGGAGTGAATGGCGTCGTCGACCAAGGAGGGAGCTGCTGTCACCGTCAATGTTCCCGCGAGAGATAGAAACGACGGTAGAGAAGGAGAGAGTGATAGCGGTAGAGAAGAATCGAAGAAATAGGAGGGGAAGGTCAGGGCCACGGAGACGCCGGTGAGGAGAGCCACCACTGCCGCCGCCGCCGCTTAAGAGAGAGAGAGAGAAGGAGAGAGAGCTACCCGACAGAGTGGGAGTGAAGAAGTTACGAGCTTGAGCTTCAGAGAATGAAGAAGAGAGAAGAAAGAGGCGTGAGGCCTTTGCCCCGCCGCCTCTGCTCCGCCATGCCTACTCTCTACGCGTTCGCTGCCAAGCTGCTGTCGCCTCCCCTGCTCCGCCGCCGCGTTCTGGTTTTGTGTCTTCCTCTGGTCCTCTGGTATGACAAAAATTTCTCTTAGATTTTACATATTTTTTTTTTTGAATTGCAATAAATTTTTTGAAATTTCTGTGTTCTAAATCTGAAATTTCTTATCTGCGAGTGTGAATGAACAGTTTAAGGAAGTGGATTGAGGGAAATTGGACTTCGCTAGTTCACTTTGTTGGCTGAGGATTCGGTGACCCTCTTTAAGAGAGGGGCACTGATAACCTCTTCAAAATAATTGTAAAACTTACCCCGCTTTTTACTTTTAAAAATTAAAATCCCTCTACTGATAAATTTGTTTTTTCAATTTCAAACCCCCTTCCCCTCATCTCTCTCTTCTCATCTCTGACATTTTTCAACTTCTTCTTTCTCTCTTTTTTCTGCATCTATCCATAATTAATGTTAGAAAATCACAAGTAAAACTATTAAATTTTAACAAATTGTCAAATTTTAACATGGAAATGCTACAAATCTGCATTGGATTTATTAGATGTCGTTCCTTTGTTCCTTTGCTATACATACCCTAGGTTGATTAGTTTCATGACTTCTACAAGTGTGCCATTATTTAAAAAGCTTACGTTGCAAATCAATTACTTGAAGTTCAGATCTTCAATCTATTCGAACATGCATGCAAAGATTTTTTAGATAATGCATCAAGAAATTTTGGTAAATGAAATAAGAAGTGAAAGGTGTGGGATTTTTTGAGCGAGAAGTATTTATTAAAAAGGAGTTTGATTTTATGGTGGTTGTTGGCATCTTATGACAAATGGTTGAGTAGTTGGTAGAAACAAAGGAGAAAGGAAGAAGTTGAATAAACAATCTCTGAGATGAAAAGAGAATGGAAGAGAGAGAGAGAGTAGGGGTTTAAAATTGAAAAACAAGTTTATAAGTATAGGAATTTTAATTTATAAAAGGAAGAAACGAGATAAATTTTATAATTATTTTGAAGAGGATACTGGTGCCCCTCTCTAAGAGAGGGTTACCGAATCCTCAGCCTACTTTTGTTAATGGTTTTGAATTGCAATGCAGGTGGCATTCCTAGTCACTGTAGCCAATTTAATTGCTTAGTTTGAATTATAACCTTATGTTTGCTTGTCAACCATTTTATGCCCTACCTGGTGCGTGTTAAAACTTGAAATGCTCACATAATTGTTTCAAATCATTGTTTTGTTTACTGTGATTAAAATTAGAAAGCTATATTTGAGTTATATTATGTGCTTTATAACAATAAAATAAATGTTCTAGAGCTTCGTTGTTTTTGTTAATTAATGTTTGGATTGGGCTATTTTGCATTCAAAGGACACCGGAGTTTGTTATCAAAGGCTCTGTTTGCTACTGATACAAACTAGAGTTGTTCCAATTAACCAACTCAAAATGAATCACTAAATAACATCTAATTCTTTTTCCGAATATGCACTAAAGCACTGCAAAAATCACGGACTGCTATAGAATGCTTGCTCTTTTACATAAGCATGTTATTTCTGTCCAGAACTCTAAATTTTTTTTGTTCACGTGGATGATCTATTTTTTAATGTAGAGATGCAGGACTGAATGAGATACCATAGAAGCATTGTTAGGACTTTAACATTGAAGACAAATTCTAGTTGCTATAATACTTGGGTCATATATGCTTTAATTATAAAATTGTAATATTTAGATGTCCTTTTCGGAAATTTTTCTTTTTTTGTTATGACACTTTGCTGTATTACATGTAGTGGATAATATAATGTATCATGCATATTTAGCATCTATTTAATGAAAATTTTATTGTTCGGTTGAGTTTATTGTATTGGTCTGTTAAAATTTTATTAATTTGTGATTTAACCTGTTGATTATTGAGGAAAAAAAGAATGTGATATAATATGTCTTTTTGGCATATATCATATTTTAGAAAAAAAAGTCACATTTTTTCTGTGTAAAAATAGTGACCATAACACTATCTATGGTCTTGTTTTTAAAACGGTCATGTTTTTATACCGTAAGGTTCAAAACAATGACCATAGAGTAAGCTTGAAGCATTGTTTTAAACAAGTGTAACCATAGAGAATGATATGCTCATGATTAAACCGTGACCATAGAGTAAGATAATGTCATGGTTTAAGTCGTGACCAAAGAATTGCTAGTGTTATGTTTTTTAAAATGGTAAACTGCAGTCTTTGACAAAAATGGTGACATAGACGTGACAATATATCGTGACCTTAGATGAAAAACCTGTATCCATCAGATATGGTCGCGAGACTTTATAAGGAAAAAATATTGTAAAAAGTATCGATAGTTGACGTGAATTACAGTGTATTATTTCTTATTTCATATTTTCTAGATGTGTGCAGAATTTTATGTGCAAGACATTATTTTTTTTTTCAATGATAAATATTAAACAATTTACCATTAGTTATTTCTTGTTTTATATTTGTATACGTTTAGCTAGGGTTCGAAGTGAGTCAACCTAGCTCATGAACTGACTTAAACTCGACTTAATAACAACTCGATAAGCTTAGCTCTTGAGCTTGAGTATAAATTTAAAATCATAAATTAAGTAACTCAAGCTTGAGTTTGGGTGAGCTCAATTTTTTGGCTCGTAAGCTAAATCAATTATTTGTATTACTTATTATAATTATTTATATTGATACATACATTATGTATTTGATAAATATATGATAATGTATTAGTTTTTATTTCATGTCGTGTTGTATCTAAATTTCAACATTACTTTTAGCTCCACACAGTTTAATGTTTGGATCCGCCCTTGATTATTACCACAATTAAATAAAAAATACAGATATTTTATTAGGAAAAAAATATTTTAAAAAGTAGAATAATTATACATAACCAAGCATTTTTAGCAACCAAGTCCAACCAAGCTCCAAACACACACCCGCATTTCACGTATTCTTCTTCTTCCTCCTTCTGCGCTTCTTTCCATTCTTCTTCTTCTTCCTCCTCCTCCTCTTCTCATATTCTTCTTCTTTTTCTCCGTCAACTCATCATGCTTCTTCCGATGACGATGACGATGACGGCGACGGCAGCGTCGGCAGCAACAACAACAAGGAGGAGACACAATAGATAAGAAGAAGACAGTAGCGACGATGATGATAATGGCAACGACAACAATAGTAAGAAGACCAAAACCACGTAAATAGGAGGAGGAAAAGGAGTAGCAGTAGTAGCAGGAAGATGGAGATGGAGTACATTTAAGTACATTTGAGTGGTAACTTACAATCTGTTTCTACTTTCATTCAAAATCCGTTTCTGTTTTAGCTAAAAAAGACCACGCCTAGGCGTGGGTTCATCACCAAAATCACGCCTAGGCGTAAAAGAAAATCCGTTTCTACTTTTCATTCAAAATCCGTTTCTACTTTCATTCAAAATCCGTTTCTGTTTCCATTCAGAATCCGTTTCTGTTCTTGAATATCAAATTCAGTTTTTTATACTAAATTTGTTTCTGTTTTTGTTCTAAATATGTTTCTGTTTGTGTTCAAAATTCGTTTCTATTTTGTAAAATTAACCAATTCAGTTTTTCGTCAACAACAACAACACCAACAATAACAAGAACACCACCAACAACACCGCAACAACACCAACACCAACAACAAAGAAGAAGAAGAAGAAGAAGGAGAAGAAGAAGAAGACGGTGACGACTGCAATGACGAAGGTGGCGGCTTGATGATGGTGGTGCTGCAGAAGAAGAAGAAGAAGAAGAAGAAGAAGAAGAAGCGCATTTTGAATTTTGGAGAGAGTGCGTGTAAACGCGTATAATGGGTGAGAATGGGAAAAATCACTTGGTTAAACTTGGTTAGGGCAAATGCTTAAACTTGGTTAGGGCAAATGCTTGGATGTTTAGCATTATAATTACCTATCTCTAAAATTAAGGATCTTCCAGTTAAGAATAATGGCATTATTACATAAATGCTATCTATCTTTTCCTACTGAACTTTCTTCCCCCAAAAAACAAGAACTAAATTATATAGATCAGTAAAAAATATACTATGTATAAGTCATGGCCATGAAAAGTTTCTTTTGCTGCTGATTCAAGGTATGATATCATGATTTCCATTCCAGTAGTTGAGAGTGAGACCATATTCTTCTCTGTTCACTACCTTCTTCTATGAGTGCCCCTGGTAATAGCATACTCTCTGAGGGATGGAGACTGAGTGAGAGCATCAGGTTCAATATTCTTGTGCTGCATTCTCCTGCTAGCTACGTAACCTCTGACCCAAGGAGTGATATCCTCATTCACCTTAATCATCAAAAAGAAGATGATGCGGTACATAATAATCATGCTCAAGATCACACCTAAGTCGATCCACTTCGACCGGTTCACATCAATCTGTAAGACATTCTCCAAGATGTATTCGCCGGGTATTTTGGGAAGATCCGACATCTGGTTGTTGAATAGCAAGCCCCTCAAATCATTTTGGTATTGTCCCTGGAAACAAGTTCATTATTTTCATCATCACATTGAACCATAACAACATCCCAAGCAAATCAAGAATCCTATGTGTATACCAAAAATTAGCCACTAAATCAGTTGACATGTATTGTTTAATTCATTTTAAATGTATATTTTGTATTCCAACATACACTTTATATCAATAGCTGATTTGATGAATAATATTTTATGTATATATAACATAATTGCAAACAAATTCATTGAATTATGATCAACATTGTAAAGTGTTAATGTTGGTTGTACCTGTAGTGCCCAGAAATGGAAACTTATATATGACATTGGATATCGCCAAAATGGCTTTGGGATATCATGCGGCAGCCTAAAGAAGCCAGATACTAACATGAATATACCCTGATATTTAAACAGTTTTGAAAAAGGAAGAACAATTAGAAACATAAACAATATGTCAAAATATATAGCTAGATTAAGAGTTGATTCATATATATATATATCCTATTTAACAAAGAGGGAGTACATAGTCATTTTAATCTTGGAAAAATTCTAATTTTGACAAAATAACCCCCTAAACTTATATCCTATTTAAAAAAATGTTCCAATAGTTAATACATCACTATGAATGTTCACAAATGTGTCTATATGTTTGGGTCATTTTGTGAAGAGAAGCATATTTTTAAAAGTTTATTTTGTCATGAAAATATTTTGGTTATATTTTGTCAAAATCAGAATCGTTCAAGGGTCAAAATAACTATTTATTTACTAGTAAGGAGAATTGCTTTGGATATTTGTAGTTTAAATGTGGATGATACTCATAGGGGTGGTTTAATTTAATTATCGCGGGAATACATACCTGAATCCCTGCTCCTGTTATGATACCCATGAGGAAGTTGGGGACAACACTAGCAATGGCCATCATCAGGCTTTCTACCACCATAACACTAGCGAAAAGGCACAAGACAAAGAACACATAATGCGAAAAGCCTGGGTGCAGGTGAACCATGAAGTAACAAATGGTACCAGAGAGAAAGCTGATCAGCATCAGGAATGGCATGGCGGATAATGTGTTGCTTATCACGAATGCTGTCACACCATAGTGCCCATTAAGCCTCTCCCTTTGGAAAACCTGCAATTCAGATCCCATATAGATAATAATCACTCATAACAATATCGTTTTATGATATTCGGTAACGCTAGAGAGACAATATAATTCAAGGTTATCATATTTAACATGATCTTGATGATCATCATAAATTTATTACATCTAATACTTTTCAATAATTAATGAATGCAAAATAAGATAATTTTGGGCTGATTTTGTGTTATCTCCCAAACATTTTTGTTTACAAGCATGCAAGAGACAAAGATAAGGATACAAAAAATTGGGTTTGTTAGAACAAACATAAACGACATTAAATTAGTATATTTTATACAATCATGCTACATGTATACATCTTTTTTCTAACCAAGTCAAACCAAGTGAATTTTACTCACTCTCACTCCACGCGCACGAACAAAATATTAGTACTAGAACGAACAGAAAATTTAAAAGCAAACGAACAGGTTTTAAAACCTGTTCATATCAACTATAAAAACATGTTCGTTGTATATATAAATTTATGTTCGTACAGTGCGCGCGTGAACAACTTGGTTGGACTTGGTTAAAAAAAAATAGGTGTACGTCTAGAATTATTGTATTTCATATCTTTTTAGACAAAATAACTATTTTATTTTCTTTCTAAATTTTATGTTAAGAAAAACATAAAAATAAATTGTATTTCTTATAATTTGTTCTATGTTATACTTAGTTTTTCATCAAATAAAACACAAAACACTAATTTCTATTTCTCTATTATTTGTGTGATGTTTTCAGTACTGTATCATGTCTTATTATGATCCCAAAAACCAAATGCTGTAATAGGTAACAAATGGGATAGTATTGAATTATTAATTACCTTCATGTCTTCAACAAATGAAGGGAATCCACCAATTGACATGAATGTTACAAAACCAAACACAAAGGATGCACACGAGCCCCTTGCCTATGCCAAAAACAAGTTACGAAACGCATCAACACCAAAAGTGATAGATTATTAAACAAAAGAAGAGTGTGATTGTGTGAATCACAAATACCAAATAACAATACCATAATTGAGTCATAGCTTGTTCCAATGTTCAAATAAATGGTTCCAATGCAGATAGTGACCACAATATAAATTACAAGCCTAAGCCAGTAGTAACCAAAATCTCTTGACATGTTAACCAACGAACGCTTGGTTAAGGTGTATGATTGCATCAAGAAACTAGCCTGACTTCCTTCGGCGTCGAGCACGGTACCCTTCTGAATCATATATTTTGTATAGTAATTAGTTAGAGATGAAGAGTTTGATCAATTTCAAGTTTCAACATCCAATCATTATTAGCGAGCAATGAATCACGGAAACTAGAACTTACAACTTTGGATATGTCATCCACTTTCTGTATTGCAGCATAAGAATGTTGTGAAGTTCGGTAGCAATCATTCAAAGTTCTGATAGCTTCAGCAGTAGTTATCTTATCAAGGGGATCATCACTTTCCACAAACTGATTATATACGTGTGTTATAAAATAAATAAGAGTATGAGTACTAATAACACTTCGAGGGGCAGAGCTAGAACATTTTTTTAGGAGGGCAAAATTTTTTTTTAAAAAAAAAAAATTTGATGATTGATAATTTTATCATGTATTTTTAAACAATAATTTTATTTCTACATCAATATCAACTATAATTATATTTTATATTTTAACATGTATTATACACTAATAACTAATTTTTAAATGAATTATGCTATTTGCATATTAAAATTAGCAATTAAAATAAGTCACTAGTATATAATACACATTAAAATATACAATATACTTTAAAAATGATAAAATTACACATATATTACACATGTATTCATGTATAAATACATGATGATTAATTTTTGTGACTAATTTTAGTATGTAAATAAAATTATTATAAATATAAATATATTATAAAATTAATTTTTAAAAATAAAGGGGGCAAAATATAAATGTGAGAGGAGCCAAAATTAAAAAATTGACTTTTATATACAAGAAAAGAAAACTTAGGGGGGCACTGCCCCCTTTGAGTAGTACGTGGCTCCGCCACTGAACACTTCTAATCTAAAGAAAATTATTATGATGAGCTTTGCAACATGAAAAATAAAAGAAAAATTATAAGGTAATACATGGCTACACTAGAGATCTGATGAGGGCCTCTAATTGAAGTGGGAATTGGGAGCCTTTGTAGTCCAAAATCCTTTATTCATATATTTAAAGTATTTTTGCTCTCAAACTTCAAAAATATTTTTCTAGTAGCATGAAATATTTATGAGTAAACTATCCTTTAAAAGCATGAAAGATTAAAACACTGATAATTTCAACCTAAGAGAGGTAAACTAATTTCTTTTTTTGGACATATAACTCACACATACCTACACTGACGCATACTTAAGGGTTCACTCACTGCCATTAGTGAAATTCGAACCCGGAATATGGCATATTAAGAGGTTTGTTTGGCGTAACTACCTTGAGTAGTTTTGTCCAACATTTTTTATAATTCTATCATGTAACCCAATGTTTGATGGGTATGAAGTTAAATTTACATTTTTTATAGTTAAAATTATATACAGTCAAATTTTTCATGATCAGGGATAAAGTAACTTATCAATATTTATCATCTCAATTTTATTCATATTATACTTAAGAAGAGGATAAATTAAGAGCTGTTGACAGTATCTATTAATCTACCAGTCCAATGGTATAAATAAGGTGAGTGAATACCCTGAATTTCATGGAGCCTTTAAGAGTGGCCTTGACTCTGTCAAAGTCAGAATTGATGCACCTAAGGAAGTGATCAGATGGGTTCCTCAAAGCAGGGCATGGAAATCCAGCTTGTGCAAAGAACTGCAAATATATATATATATTACTTATTATTTTCGGCAAAACCTTATTAGAAAAAAAAATTAAAATTATAAGAGTGGATTCTACTGAGGCAGAGTTCAAGTTTACTGCCTCATATGCTGCAGAAGCTTGGCCAAAGTAGACAGTTTTGCCCCCAGAAAGCAAGTACAATTGATCAAATAGTTCGAAAACTTCACTGCTAGGTTGATGAATTGAAGCTATAACGGTTCTTCCATCCCTTGCTAAGGCACGTAATGTTTGAGTCACAAAGAAAGCTGATGCACTGCCAAAACAAAGCACAAAATTCTCGTTAGAGAAGCATGATTTGATTAATTGTACTTAATAAATACACGAATAGAGTTGACTATTACATATAACTAAAGACAAAATAAATTTTCTTCTCCTTATTTGGAGAAACAGACCTTCCCCTCAAGAATGATATACTTAAATTGATATATTAAGAGTAAATATGAGATTCGACCATTTTTAATTTGGACAAACTCACTCTCAATGATTTGAAAACTCTAATCCGCCATCAACTATTTAAAAATTAGGACAAATAAGCTCGTAAAACCAATTTATCAACCCTAAATCATAACCTCACAAATCGGTTTTAAGGACCTCTTTGTCCTAATTTTTAAATGATTGAGGACCGGGTTGGGGTTTTGAAATCATTAGGGGTGAGTTTGTTCAATTTAAAATTAGTCAGGGATCCGATAGGTTTGTGCCTAAGGTGAGACCCGAACCCAAGATCTCTTACGATGGGGAGGGGATAATGCCATTTGACTATATGAGTAAGGTGTTTACTCATATATTAAATATGTTTTCTCCAATAATAATAGGATAATGCTAGGTAACCAATAAAAATTTAGCTAACAACTTAAATTAGATGTTCTATTTTTTTAGGTTTTGAACGTTTTGTTTCTAAAAAAATATTTAAGAAGTTATATGTATATTTGATTTTTGGAAATTTTTAATGTGGTATAAGATGTTCTACTTTTAATATTTTTAATGTTCTCCTAATTTATTCGCTAATTTGTTGATTAGAAAAATATCGGTTGTATAAAATCTTTTTAATTATAGTCTTATTTTTATTTTTGAACAATAACCATTCTTTCTTTTCGTACACCGAAAACATCAACCCCTAGCATTTTCAATATTTAATAAAGTCTATTTGATTGGAGGGTGAAAATAAAAATAAACTTTATCCATAAAATTTTAATAAAGAAAACAGTTTTTCTTATTTTTATCTATCAAACATATCCTACACTGGAAGAGCACCCTACTTTCCTCCCGCTTACTAGCTAGTTACTACAACACATTTTATATGCACATAAAAACTCAAATCAAAACAGAAGTAAAAAACTAAAGGTATAGTGCACACCAAAAAATAAATAAATAAATAAATAAATAAAGGTATAGTGAACCTGTCAAGTCCACTTGTAGGTTCATCAAGGAAGAGCAATCTAGGTCTCATCAAGATCTCCATGGCAATGCTAACCCTCCTCTTTTCTCCACCACTGATCCCACGCAAGTGCCAGTTTCCAATCACAGTGTCTGCACAATCTTGAAGCCCCATTGCCACTATGCTGCTTTCAACAAGTGCTTCCTTATCCAACTTCGCCATCTTGTCCGGCAGCCGCAACCAAGCAGAGTATGAAATTGTCTCTCTCACTGTTAATGTCCCAATCAAGCTGTCATCTTGTGTCACATAAGCCTGCATTTTTACCAAAACTATATGCCTTCATAACATTTCTTAGCAGTAATATCCATACTTTGGCTTCGAATTGATATAATCAGAATTTTACATAGTCCTGGTGGTATTTGGATTGAATTTTCTAACTTAAATTATCTGATGTTAATTCAATTTTGTTACACTATCTAGTTCATCAATACATCATCATGTCTAATAATTAGAACCTACGTGTATAACTCATTAACAATAGATAACAATATGAAAAGAATAATGCTACGAAACGAGGTGAGCCAATAATTAAATTATCCAAAATTTATATATGTTATCATCCGTAACTCACATATTCAATGATTAAGTTATCGTCCAAAATTTATATGAATTATCATTTATAACTCATATATATATATATATATATATATATATATATATATGCTCCCTATTGATCATAATATATTGTTCCTTATTCGGTTATTCTTTAAAATATAAAGATAGTATAGACTCATATCAAACTTAGAATCTTCGTTTGTGGTTCATGCCTCTGTTTGGGGAGAGTTTCTTGTGAGAGTTTTTAATTTATTATGCTTTAAGTTATAAAAATCCAGCCTATATAAGATTAGCTTCTCATCAATTTCTCTGTTTTTTTATTTTTCAATATGTCTAAACTATAAGGGAAAATTTCAGATAAAAAAGAATGAAACAATTACTATAAACTTCTATGAAAAAAAAACAAGGATATATTTGATACTTGAATATTTCATATAATTTATAAAAGAACAAAAAATTATATTATTTCTTTTATTTCGTGCAAGAATAGTAATAGAGCAACATAACATGATATAACTAAAAAATTAAAGCAAATCAAAAAAGACAGTAAAAAGAATAAAATCTTGTTTTATGTTTTTATTTTTATTTTTTTCACAAAATTTAGAAAATAGAATATATGAAAAGTAATTGATAATGGAAAATTTTCTAATATAAAATAAAATAAAATTTTATTTCCAAAAACAAATTACAAAGATATTAATTACAGGAATCCAACTTTTTTTGAAGCCTTGCCTCATGTTCGCCTAATTAAATAGTTAATTTTGTATTTTTCAGAATTTTAGTCACTTAAAGTGGCGAACTTCATGCGAACTTATGTCATTTGGGTCTTATGAAAAAGATATAGACTACTTTTAAAATTACAATATCATTTTTTAACCAATTGGGACACATGAAAATTATCTCCTAACCAAATCATACCATGAAAATCTAATGAATCCATACTCAACCAAATTATTTCTTTTTATTATTAGTGGTTGAGTATATGTTCATTAGATTTTCATCGTATAGTTTGGTTAGAAGATAATTTTCATGTGTCCCAATTGGTTAGAAAATGATATTGTAATTTTAAAAGTGACCCGCATCTTTTTCATAGGACCCAAATGACATAAGTTTGCATGAAGTTCTCTACTTTACGTGGCTAAAATCACAAAGTTCGCCACTTTAAGTGTCTAATATCATGAAGTTAGCCACTTTAAGTGACTAATATTATGAACTTCGCCATTTAAGTGGTTAAAATTATGAAAAACACAAAATTAGCCATTTAATGAGACGAACATGAGGCACACTTCAAAAAAAGGTTGGATTTCTGTAATTAATGTCTTTCTAATTTATTTTTGGAAATAAAGTTTTATTTTATTTTATATTACAAAATTTTCCAATTGATAAAATAGAAACCCAAATTAAAGCGCATCTTAAAATGTGAAGAAAATGGTGACCAATCACATAAACTTATCTGCATGTAAAATTAATGCGTAAAAATTATTAAATAAAATTATATGTTTAAATTTTTGTCTATCCTCTCTACGAACACACAATTTGTATAAGTACCAAATATATATATATATAGAGTGAAACTACTTACAGCAGTGCCAAAAGAAAGATTGGTTTTGTGACCATTGAGGAGAATGGTCCCGGAGAGGAAGGCATTGGCGGCGAGGCGACCGGACAAGGCATCAAGAAGGGTAGATTTTCCGGAACCAGAGGGCCCCATTAGAGCAGTGAAGGTCCCCGGCTCAGCGTAACCGGTTAGACCTTCTAGAACATTTTGCGTCTCACCCGCCGTGCTGAGAGTCACAGTCACAGTTAAGTCCTTCCATGTAAGCCTGGCTGAGACATCACCAATTAGCTCTGATGTGTTTCTCTTTTCTCTCCAAAGAGTCTCACTCAGAGGGCTCAACCCTGTCCCTAAAGAACCTTTCTCACCTGATTCTATCTCCATGGCCACATGCTTCATCATTCTATACTAGTCTTCTGTAAGGGAAAAGGTTATGGTGGATTGGTTATGATCGAAAAGCCAACCATGAAATGCTATGATTTATAAAGGGAATGAATGAGAAAATGGTCCAATACGCAAACAGTATTAATAAGTGAGAAAAAGAAAAGTGTGAATGGAGTAATGGAGAATGTGTGATGCATGAGATTTGAGAATTTTTTGACCAAATGAAAGAGAAATATTATATATATTCGGGAAACAATAATAATAGTCCAAAGTAGTTTAAATTTTTTTTATATTTATTAATTATTATTCATTAAGCCGATGAGTAGTAGCTCATATGGCATTACACATTTCCTCTTGTAAGAGGTTTCAGGTTCGAGCTTCACCTAACACACCAAAAAAAATTATTATTCATTAAAAAATAAAATAAATCAACCTGAAATTACCAGAAAATAGGCTTTATTGTAATGTGTCCAGAGTTGATTCGTCCAATTTTTTAATTATTTCGGAGCCGTTATGGGAATTTTTATTCATTAGGGCAATAAATTCAAAACGAAAAAATTTAATATTGAAAATGATATTTACCCTATATAAATATATTAAAGAAAGTAATTTAGGTGTTCTGTAATTTATGATAATTCAGTAATTTTAATTAATTTTTAACATGGATATATTATAAAATATTTTTATAATTAAAATTAATAATTAAAATTATTGAATAATTCGTATATACTGAAATACCTAAAGGAAATGTTATATTGTCATATATAACTCGAATTATTTCGTAGGAACCTTTGTGACACGAAAAAGGAGACTATTGAGTTTAGCCAGTGACATGTATGAATAAAAAATTAAGAAGTCATTGTTTGAAAAGGATTATATATATTTATCATATAATTATAATTATATATGATAGTTGATATATAAGGTCAAACTAGTCAATGTGCATGTACTACCCTCTAGTGCTGATAAGCTCATTCTTTTTTTTTTAAAAAAAACCTCATTTACTTCCCTCAATCCAATTTTGAATAGACCGAGATGATGATGATGGCCTTTACTTTGTGTGTTGGTGGGTGAAAATAATGGCTTTCAGCTTCGTGTTGATAGATTCATTTAATGATATGATCTATCTACCATCTACTTAAGTTTATGATGCAATATATGCTATGAATTACAAACATTTCGTAATTCGTACACACTTGTATCCGGATATTGTAGGCTATCACTCTACCTAAAAATTTAAGGTGACACAAAAATTAGAGTTAGAAACTCAATTTAGTTTTGAAATTTGAATAGTAAATTAAAATAGCTTTTAAAATTTATGATTACTCAAATCTCATTTTGAATTCTGAAATTTAATATTGTAAGTTAAAATGATTCAATCTAATTTCGATTAACGGAATGCTGACGTATAAATGATACGATAGCACACTCTAAATGATATTGTTTTGTAATATTGGCGTCCAAATAATCTAAAATAATTTCGTATAATGACTAGACTAATTTCAAACACTTAACACACTTATACTACTCTTATTAATCAAGAAAATAAAAAATAAAACACAAATACAATTTTTCACATTTTTCCTCTTCCTTTCCTCTAACTCGTATTAGAACACGACATGCTTCATTAACGTATTATTATAATTATAACAAATATCAAACACATTATTGTAAAATTAAATTATTAATATTTTCACATGAGAGAATGTATTATGAATTTCTTCATTTGAATGGTGCTGATAATAATGTATGGCCAGGGAGGGGGCCAGGGCCAAGTTGGGTTTGCTACTGTTGGAATGAAAACAAGCTCAACATTTCTTCATTGCTAGGAAAAATTAAATTTGTATTGGGATTTGTGGAAGTAATAAATAAAGGTTTTATCATAAGAGGAGGCTATCCTGCCTATCCACGTGAGGATCAAATTAAGTCTCATAAATTAATACAAATTGTTTGAAGGAATGGATATGTATAATTTGTTACACATTCATTATACTTTTCGCTGCAAAAAAGTTAATTAAGTTGTTTTAATTTTGGATTGAAATTTGACAATCATATTCTTTTATTTCATTTTTAGGATTTTGTATTTTGTTATTTTCCCTTTATCTATGATGATGACTTGATTGTACCTCACATATAAGTTTTATTTGGTTCTTTTTATGGTTTATAGTATCTTTTTTAAATAGTATTTTTCAATTTGATAAGTCCATACCTAATTCGTTACAGCTTTGATGAGTTTAATTTAGCAAAAATGGTGTGTTACATAATAAAAGGCAGAGTTAGAATTCTAAAATTTATTTGAAGGGACAAGTGAACTAATCATTAACTAATCAAAATTGATTTCATATACTATTGTTTTTATCATCATCTTACATATTAAATAACAGAAATATTTTAATTTATTTTAAAATAAAGTATAATTCATTATTTAATATGCAATATTTTCAAGTGAGACATTTTCCAATATGAAAGATTCTTAATCAATTAAGTGCCAAGCAACATATCAATTACTTTTTTTAATAAATAAAATTTTGTTATTTTTTTTCTCACCAAATGCTTACATATAAAATACAAATAGCAAAGTGAATAAATTAAACGATAATGTTATATATATTTTTGTATATATCTATATATTTTATTTATAACATAGAAAAAATAAATATTAATACAAAAAGATTTTCAAAATACATGAATACAACATATGATAGCATAAAAATAATTATGTATATCACAAGAATAATGTACCTCAATACAGATATCAAAATATAAAAAAAGATATAAAACATAAAAAAATATATAAAAATATATAATAATACATATAGATTAATTTAAATTAAAATAGATAACAATTTCCATCAATTGAAACGAAGTTAGATTCTCGAAATGATAATAGCATGCTTCTTTGCATTTAATTTTATTCTATATATGCGAATATATATAAAATTTATATTATGGAGGGTGTATTGAGCACAAAAACCAAATTAATGGTAGCAATTAACTAACAAGGAAACCAAACACATACACCATGACCTGTTACAATTAAACAAACAATTTTTATTATTGGGCATATTATTTAGAAAAGAGACAGAAATTAAAACATAAATATTAAAAAATAAAAATTAAGATTAAATTAAATTTGTATATAGTGTTATGTTTAAAATGTATTAAAAATATAAATTGAAAGATTATAAAAACTAAATTAAATTGATAAAAATAATAATAAAAAATAGTATTAAATTTTTAAAAGTTGAATAAGGTTATTTAAGAAAAGTTTTATTAAAGCTTCAGTTCTCTTTTAAAATTTTTCAAATGGATAGTACTAGTGTTGCTACCAATATTCTTTTATAAAACTAATCTTTATTAAAATTGGATGTTATCGTTATATGAACATGCTACCAATAATTTTCATTTGTATATATTTTTTATTTTTTTTAATTCGATATATCGATATACTTAAAACTTTTTCATATAATATAGAAAAATTATTTGGAAAGGAACACGTGTTCCATGGTAGCTAGGAATGCTTTTGTCCTGTAGCGAAAGAGGAAATGTCAAAAGGATAGCCAAATAAAGGAAAAATAAATTTAAATAAATAAAATGAGAGTCATATTTAGCAAAATACGACGTTCTAAAGATATTTACTAAAATACATTATATTAGTAGTATCGATCTAGATTGGTATTGGGTTATTTTCAATATCGGTCCGGATCGATACTGAACCAATTTTTTTTAAAAAGTTCAATCAATACTAATCTGGATCGGTATTGAAAATAATCCAGTACCGATCTGAACCGGTATTGACTAAAAAAAATTGAAAAAGTGTGTCAGGAAAAGTAGAAACTGCAGTAGCAAGAAAACAGTACAAACATGTGCACAAGTTTGAATTTGATGCATAATTGCACATGGCTGAGTTCAAATTTTTTAAAATTTGATTTTGACCCCTTTAACTATTGATATTTCTATTTTAAGTTATCAATTTCATTTTGTCATTTTCTACATTTTTGAGACCCTGATATGTGTTGTGGACTGGCACTTCTCCATCTTCTTCTTTCCTTCTTTCTCTTTTTTTTTTTTTTTAAGTATTTCCCCCACATATTTGATTAAAAACTATAAATCTTGCCCTTCCATTTTTCACAAAAAAGTTGGGCAATGATCTGGCCAACTTGCCCTTCCATTTTTATTTCTTCAATCAATTTTTTATACTCTTATGTTTTTATTAAATCTCTATTAACAAAAGAAAATTATTAATTTGAGTTAGGTAAAGGAAGGGAAGAACTGGTGAGGACCTAAATGAAGAAGCTGAAAAAACTTTAACAAAATTACAGTTGCGGAAAATCTATTTTCTTAGAATTTGTCAAAATAATACTGATGAACAATTTCCTCAATCAATGTGACACTCAAGAAAATAAATAAATTATTTTGGATTTGTGCAGAGCACATAAAACTTTGATATGGGTTGGGGGGGGGAGGGGGGTTAAGGGAGCACTTGGTCACTGATGATTTGAATAAAAAAAAGATAAAATTAGATTAAGGCTGAAGTTTGGTGAAGATGAGAGCAAACTCATAACCATGACAGTTTCAGACTTTGAGTCTCAAGTTGGATTTTGCAAAGGTTGAGTAGTGAAGAGTAATGAGCACATGGCTGATCTTGAGATCCCAGCACGATTAGAACTTAATTCTAAAAGCAAATAAGTATTTCAACTCCATGAAATAGCTTGCAATGTCTAAAATTCATTTAACTAATTTAGTAATTTTACAAAATCATAAATGTTGTTTTATTTTTCACAAAAAAAATTTTAAAATTATTTTTGTAAAAGTGCAAAATACCATTCGAATTCATTTTTCTTTTAATGTTAATTTGTTTCATTATATTATAAATTAGAAATTTAACTTTAAAATGACTAACATACTCTTTTAATAAATTATAATTTATAAGACTAAATTTCCATTTAAACATTAATTTTATAAAGATCAAAATATCTTTTAAGGATTAAATTGAAAAAGAACAAACTAACATTTATAAATAAATTTGAATTCAATTTAAAAAATTAACATATCTTTTTTCTTAATTTAAAAAAACTAAAATACCCTTTATAGAATAAGATTATTTAATTATATTGGAAATTAAACTTTGATTATAAAAACTAAATAACATTTTGTTTATTTTAAAAAGACAATTAACAAGCCAATATTAGTGTTAAGGGTTATGCTAGGTGAAAACCAAAATCAGCCACTAAAATCAGCCATTGGTGCATAGTACATATTGAAATACAAAAGACCAAAATACCTTGTAGTATTAAATTTTAAAAATATCAGAATACCTTTTTATTATTAAAATCATTTAATTTGTATTAAAAATTATGAATTCAAATTTATCTTTGAGAAGACTAAAATGTTTTATTAGTTTATTTTAAAAGGAAAAAATGCCCTTTTAGAATTAGGATTGTTTAATTATGCTTAGACATTAAAATTTTGAATTTAATTTTAAAAATTCTAAAATACAAATCTGTTGGTTGAGTTTAGAAAGATTAAATATCCTTTTCAAGATAAGTTATATTATAAAAGAACTAATTAAAATACCTTTCATAAGGGCCATCTAAAATTTTTAGAGATGCCGATGAGCTGTAACTCTGTAATTCATATGGCGTTATTCTTTTCTTGTTGTAAGAAGTTTTGGGTTCGAGACTCTCCTTAAACACAAAAAAAAATCTAAAATTCTTAAAGATAGAATTTTGAAATATGATTGTAAAAAGAGAATTTTATAAAGATTAAAATAACCTTCTTAAGGATTAAAATGTTATTTTATGACTAAGATTATGTTTAATTGATTTAGAAAACAAAAAGTTGAATCTCATTTTAAAAGACTAAAATACTTTTTTAGATTAAGATTGTTTAATTTTAAAAGATTAGTATATTTTTTTTTATCAATTTAGAACACTATATATATGAGGAGGGATATGTTTATAAAAGTGTTTTTTAATTTATACCAATTAATAGTTATTAAATTCACATCAATCTAAATATTATTAGTTTCTTATTGGAAAATAAAATTTTTATTTTTAATTTAATATGAATGTAATGACTATTAATTAGTGCAAATGAAAATATCTTTATACTAATGTAAAACTAGCACTCCTATATATATGGGGGATATATTTACATTAGTGAAAATATTTTTTAAGTTATATCAATTAATAATCATTATATTGAAGTTAATTTGACAAAATAGAATTGAATTTAGATATCAAATAGAATTATTTCGATATCAAATAAAAATTTACTTTTATATTATTTGATATTAAAATAATTTTTTATTTAATATAAAAATAAATAATTTATTAAATTTAATTTGACAAAATAAATACATATATAATTATTGAATTTTATATGTTTTAAATAATTATTCAATAAATGTTTCACCATTCCTTCCCACTTGTAGTGATGTTTCATGGACTCAAGGCGCAAAAAAAAAAAAAAAAAAAATTGAAAACCGGTCGAACAAGCCAGCTCCATTACTCAACTGACAAGCTACTTAATTGAGTCAAGTCTGTGTTTGTATAATCATTTGTGGGTGAACTTGGAACTGGACGTCCCCTTCGATTGCATAAAGGTCGTATCGTCTCCCATCCATGGTCTCACTTCAGGTCATATCTACAACTTCTCACCCGTTTTATCTGTACCTTTAACATTTCTTATATTAAATCTGAACGGTCATAATTAGAGAAACAAAATGTTCCATGAAAATACAATGGAATATGTGAATAGCTTCCTATAGTATATATACAATTAATATGTTATCAGCAAAAAAATATAAAATTTTAAGATATCCAACAATTAAACAATATATATAGGTGCCTACGATTCAACACTGGCTACCAGTCGAGACTCGAGGCCAATGTGCACACACGGCGTAGGGGTGTTGACTCTCGATTTTTCCAAACCTTCCTTCACACAATCACACTCTATAAGACTACAACAAGTAGTGATACTGATCCCACCAAAAACAATACAACCGCCATCGCCCCGCTCCAACGTCTTTATACGATCCGCTAGAGTAACATCTACCCACCGCCACCATACTTCGCTCTTTTCCAATCATGTTGCCCACCACTTCGCGGCCAGTACAGCTTTCTCTTCCTATGTTGCCATCCTCACCCACCCACTAGCAGTGGTCACGGTTTGCCTTAGTAACATTTATATCGTTTACCATTTTTATCCAATATTATTTCGCCTTTCAAATATCCAAAATACTCCGCGATAATTATATAAACATTAATCACGGCTCCCCACTAATCGTTTTACTCAATTACACCTAAGTACTAATTAATCAAGTGGTGATATATTCACAAAACACATGATAACATATAAATAGTTACGTATAATACAAAAATAATATAATGTACATCAATACTGAAATCAAAATAGAAGAAGATAATGAGTGTACGGAGGTATACAAAAGTAAATGTAGATTAATTCTTTATTTTAACAATTGGATGGTCTTCGAATTGTTCAAATTTGCAAAACTTGTCACAGATATCGGCATATTCCTAAAGATATCGTACAAATAATAATCGAAAACGATAAACCAATCAGACTTAAATATGCAAGGAATTTTATATATAGAAAAATTCTAAGGTGTAGATAGCTAAAAAAGTATACACATGTAGATATGTGTTGTCAAAATACTAGTGGTGATATATAGTAGATGATGCAATCAATCTAAAAAGACATATGCTTAATGTGTCATAAGATTATTAGTTGATGCTACGAATTCTTTGGCAACAATCCGGCAAGTGCACCGGATCAAGTAGTACCACTAATGAGTGGGTATCGTTCCCACGAGAAAAGGAGGATCAAGCAATATTTTCAATTGGTTTCTCTAATTAGATCAAGTTGATTAATCAAGAATTAATGCAACACTAAACAAGAACACAAGAAAAATTCATTAACATCATACAAAAACATGCAAGAACACAAATCTTGAAATAATTATAACAATTAATCATGCAATTAAAATCGAAGACTAAAGAAATGTCAATTAAAAAGGAGCAAGATCAAGGAATTAGAGATGTTCACAAGCTAATTTTCATTACCCAATTATTATTTTTATTTTTCTGCACTTTAATATCAGACTCACCATGAATCCTAGTATAACTAAATCCTAATCACTTAGTGATCTAGTTTCTCTTTAACCTATG
>JASCZI010030393.1:0-12379 GCA_036250425.1 Stylosanthes scabra | reverse complement strand
GGGTTGGAGGGCCTACACGCATATGCGTGTAAAAGCACGCCTATGCGTGTATGGCAGTGTGGTGATGGGGAATGGGGAAAAAGTATAGGCGCTAGTTTACACGCCTATACTTTTAGGTTTGAGGGGGAAGAAGAGTGGTGCATAGGCGTGGAAGCTCATACCTATGCGTGAGTATGTGCTGAAAAATGCAAAATTATGTAGTTTGCAGAGAACAACCTAAAGTCTAATCTAAAATGTTATGTCATGTGATTATGCAATCATTTAATATCTATAAGAGATACAAATGCAAATTAGGTTAGAAAGTTAGGACATTTAACACCAAACTTTGTTTAGTAATGTGTCTGTTCTCAAGATTCCTGCAATAAACCTGCAATAAAATACTTATGCTAATATTAGAGTTAATCATCAATTTTCAATATATTGTTGCAATAGCGATGCTAGTATGATGCAATACTAATAAGTCATATTTACAACACATTTGTGCAATTATGCAAATGCTGGAATGCAGAGGATGTAGACAAATTAAAATATGCAGAAATGATATTGCAAATGTTATGAAAAATTTGAGTTTGGCCATATGAGTTAACACCAAACTTAGTTTGGTTGTGTGTCTACCATATCTGCATATGTGAGATTGAATTGATTACGATGAGCCAAATGCAAAGACCATACCTAGTTACTAACATGGAATCATGTAGTTCATATACGTATCAAAATGCAGAAACCATATATTTAGTTGCAAGTAACACCAAACTTAGTGTGGTGTTATTAATCAAAATGTAATTCTGCTATTCCCCTGTTAGTATTGCAGATAACCTGATCTTAGTTTTCTTAGATTTCCCTGCATAATCAGAATTGTTATCCATTGATATATGTAACAGATATGAATATGATATGCATGATGAGGTATGCTATGTCTAAGGTTGGTGCAACACCAAACTTAGAAGCTGACTATATAACTTTGTCAGAAAACTTCTGCAAAATCCACTTTGCTTGTTCAAAATCTGCAGCACAGCATGATTAATGATTCCCTTCCTATTTGCACACTTCCATATTGCAGAATTTCTGCAAATTTTGCTTACCACTCTGCAAAATTCAATAAAATTAGAATGTCTTATAGTTCATAACATAACTTAACTAAAAACGATAAATAAGATGGTTTTCCTCCCATCAAGGGCTCTTTTATTGTTATTAGCTTGACAAAACTCTGTTAGAATCATGGTGGATCATAGAATTTGAAGCTAGCTTCTGTTGGTAAAACATGCTTCATTCTGTAAGTCCACTTTTGAGCTTGTGAATGGTTCTGCTTATCTGGTGGCTCTTTCTTCTGCTTATAGAGAGGGGTTGTGTCAGGAAGCTTGTCTGGAGGTTTCTTGTGCTGTAGTAGTTTATCAGCAGGTTTGTCAGGAGGTTCCCTATTGTGTAGAAATTCCTCATATTGAATCTTCATGCAGCTTTTTGTTTCTCCAAGATGGTGCATTGGCTTATAAATATTTAGAATTAGGCACTCATCATTGATCCTTAGCACTAATTCACCCTTTTCAATGTCAATCAATGCCCTTGCTGTAGCTAGAAATGGTCTTCCAAGAATGAGGGGGACACTGGTGTCTGCTTCCATATCCAAAACAACAAAATCAGCAGGAAAATAAAAGTTGCCAACTTTCACTAAGAGATTCTCAACAACACCATGAACATATCTCAGTGATTTGTCTACTAATTGTAGTGCAACTCTAGTTGGCTTCACTTCTTTGATTCCCAGCTTGGTCATCATAGATAATGGCATCAGATTGATGCTAGATCCTAAATCACATAGTGCATTTTGAAATGTAGTGTCCCCAATTGTACAAGAGATAAGGAAACTTTCCGGATCTTTCTTTTTCGAGGGTAAATTCTGCTGAATTATAGCACTGCATTCTTTAGTCATCACTATGGTATCTCCTTTTTTCAAGGTTTTCTTTTTCAGCATCAGCTCCTTCATGTATCTTACATGAGTAGGCATTTCTTTTAGATTGTGCAGAAGAGGTAAGTTGACATCTAAGCATGCGAAAACTTCCAAGAACCTAGAGAATGGCCTTGTTTGCTGTTTTGGAAGTTGAGATGAGGAAGGGTTGATCTTCTGTGGCACTTCTTCTACAACAGATTCTTGTTCTTCTTGTAAAGCTTCTTCCTCTTCTTGTGGAGCTTCTTCTGTCATTCTAATAGATATGGCATTGAATTTCTCTCTAATATTTGTAATAGAATTTGAAGAGATTTCAGAGAGTTGCTTTGTAATTTGTCCCGTTTGTACTTCCAGGTTTTTAATTGCAGCTCCTTGGTTCTTGAAGTTGGCTCTGGTTTCTTCAATAAAAGCATTTGTAGACTAAACAAAGCTTGTTGTAGAAAGAGTTAGTTTCTCAATGGCAGATTCTATTGATGTTATTTGTTGAGTTAATGGAGAGTGCAGCGGAATTGGTGATTGCTGAAATGGTGCCCTTTGAGAGGGAGGATAGGGTGCACGGTTTTGGAAATTGTTGTTCCTTGGATTTTGGTTCCCTCCCCAACCAAAGTTAGGGTGGTTCCTCCATCCAGGATTGTAAGTGTTGGCATTAGGATCATGATAGAGCTGTCTTTGCTGGTTTCCCAAGTAGTTAGCTTGCTCCACTGGTTGATCATCTCTGATTAGGCTGCACATATGATTTTCATGAGATCCCCCACAAATACCACATACAAGGGTTGCTTCTACTGGAGTTCCAAGTGCTGCAACTTCTAGCTTCTCCAATTTCTTGGTCACAGTAGACAATTATTGAGCCATGGCCTTGTTTTGAGCTAGTAGTGCATCCATAGAATCAACTTCCATGACTCCCCTCTTGACTGATCTATCAGAGGTGAACATGTACTGATTATTAGCCACTAACTCAATTAATTTCATAGCCTCATCAGGTGTCTTAAGTTGCAAAGAACCACCAGCAGATGAGTCCAATAGAATCCTTGAAGTGCTAGAGAGACCATCATAGAAAGTTTGGAGCTGTAACCACTCCGGATACATATTGATAGGACAACACCTAACCATGTCCTTATACCGTTCCCATGCTTCATATAAGGATTCATTATCCTTTTGTGCAAAGAATTGTATGTCATGTCTCAACTTAGCAAGCTTTTGTCGTGGAAAGAACTTAGCCAAAAACTTGCTTACAAGATCATCCCAAGTTCTAATGCTTTCTTGGGGTTGTGAATTAAGCCATTGCTTAGCTTTGTCCCTAAGAGAGGATGGGAAAAGCCTAAACTCGATAGCATCAGATGTTACTCCATTGCATTTCAAAGTGTCACAAATGTGCAGAAAAGTTGCTATGTAGAGATTAGGATCCTCTTGGGGATTGCCATAGAACTGATCTTGTTGTACAAGCTGAATAAGAGATGGTTTCAGCTCAAAGTTGTTGGCTTCCACGGCTGGCCTAACAATGCTGCTGCCACAACTTGCAGTGCTAGGTATAGTGAAATCACCAAGAGTTCTCCTTTCTTCATTTGAAATTTCTGCTGCCATACTGTTTTCTTCAACTTTTTCTTCAAATTTTAAGTCCTCTTTGGCAGCTTGTTGTTGCTGTAATTTTGCTTGTTTTCTTAATTTTCTTAATGTTCTCTCGATTCCCAAATCAAATTGTATTGTTTGTTTGTCTCGGTTTCCCTGCATGCAAGTAACTAAAACAAACAACAAACAAAAACATAATTCCAACGTCACAGTGAAGAAATTCCTTGTTAATCCAGAAAAAGAAGTAAAAAGATCTATCTCAAAGAACCAATTAACAAAATATTGTCAATCTAAACCTCTCCCTGGCAACGGCGCCTAAAACTTGATGCTACGAATTCTTTCGCAACAATCCGGCAAGTGCACCGGATCAAGTAGTACCACTAACGAGTGGGTATCGTTCCCACGTGGAAAGGTGGATCAAGCAATATTTTCAATTGGTTTCTCTAGTTAGATCAAGTTGATTAATCAAGAATTAATGCAACACTAAACAAGAACACAAGAAAAATTCATTAACATCATACAAAAACATGCAAGAACACAAATCTTGAAACAATTACAACAATTAATCATGCAATTAAAATCGAAGAATAAAGAAATGTCAATTAAAAAGGGGCAAAATCAAGGAATTGGAGATGTTCACAAGCTAATTTTCATAACTCAATTATTATTTTTATTTTTCTGCACTTTAATATCAGACTCACCATAAATCCTAGTATGACTAAATCCTAATCTCTTACTGATCTAGTTTCTCTTTAACCTATGTAATCATCAATCTCTTGACTAATTAAACAAGCAAAAAGATAATGCACACATCTTGATTTAAACTTATAGCAATCAACAAGATTCTTTGGAAAGAATTAACATGTCACATATTCAATCTCAAGAAAACCCTATTAGATTATTAAAGATCCTAATGCACATCATATCACATGCTTATCTCTAAGTCACATAAAGAAACATGGAATGAATGTTGAATATGTTTGAATACCTATTTTCTCAAATTCAACAATTCATATTATGAAAGATCTAATTATTTCTCAATACATTAAACCTTTAAAGATTAAAATCAAAGAATCAAACAAGAAACAAATTAATAATCTATGTGATAAAAATACAGATTCATACATGGCACATTTATTCATATTATTATCTCTAATGCAATGAACAAACATGAAAGATCATTCTTGAACTAGTTTATGACATCAAGATTAATGCAAAACCAAATTTTATGTCACTTATTCAATTTAACATCAATATTAACAATTCACAAACCATCAAATAATATGTTTAATCTCATGAACTAGTATAGAAATTAAACCAAGGGAAGAACCAATTATACCTCTCGGTTAACTTGATTATTGAATTAATGAACAAGAAGAATCCTTTGAATTTGATGAAAAAACTTGCAGACTTTGATTAGAATGTTGGGTTAATTCATTAGCTTGACAATGAACAGAACTCTTCCTCCTCAATCTATATGGTGTTTAACCACTCATGATTATGAATGACTAAAGGAAAGTGATGAAGATGAATCTTGAATTCATAAAATCTATGAATTTTGGATGCAAGAAAGCTATGAAGATGGTTCTTGAATGTATGAACATTTAAAGAACTAGAGAGAGAAAGAGAGAATAGAGAGAGAGAAATTTGCTAAAAGAAAATTGAATGAAAAATCGAATTACTCATTACTGTCAATTTGGTTACAACAGAACTAATCTATATCTAGGTGACTTCAATGATTTCTAATCTAATCTCTAATCAAAAATGAAAATTAGATGTAATGATGATGTCCTAGATCATTGGAAATTCACATATTTATAGATTTACATAATTTAAATGAAATACGAATTAGCTATAAATGAAATTACATTGAATTCACACTTTACTGCTAAGTGTAGCAAAACTGGCGCTGATACTTGGGAACTGGCGCCTATAGTTTGGTGAAAACTGGTAAAAATAGGCGCCTATACTTGAGACACACGCCTATGCGTGAGCTGGTGATGGGTGTTTCTGATTTGATACTCAAGTATATACTTGAGAACTCAAGTATATACGGTGGTGCTTTGATGCTCAAGTATGTACTTGGGAACTCAAGTATATACTTTGGAGTCGATGCTTCTCACGCTTATACTTGAGTTTGCATAAACAATTTCTGGCGCTTATACTTTGGTTTGCACGCTTATTCTTCCATATCCACGCCTATACTTGAGGCTTGTTGCTCCAGTTTTCTGTTTTCTTGCTTTTCAAGCTTCCTTTTTCTATTTTTTCTAAAATAATCAACAAACTAATCAAAGTATTTAAATTGATTCAATTATTAATCTATTACAACAAATCTTAGTTATTTATATGATGAATTATGCATGAATTAGAAGAATAAACCTTCAATGATGTTTATGCATTAGTAGTCATTTATCTTCCATTAATTTATGCGTGATGTTAGAATTAATAAATTATGTTAACTTAATTATGATTGTTGGCCGATTTTTTTTTCTCAGTTCGTAGATGAAAAGGAAAAGACTGTTAGTGTTGTTTTTTTTAGAGTAATGTTACGGAATTAATATTAGGGGATAAATAGGGATCTCATGAGTGTAATTAGGGAAATAATAGGTGGTAAAAGAGAAGAGATAAAAAAAGGAAAAAGCCTATTAGCCACTTATTGACTAAAAAATTATGGGCTCCCTAAACTTTCTCTTTTTTTAAATATCTTTAGTGTTCTATTTTGATTATAAAAATGGAAACAAACCTTAGTTAGTATAATAATAACAATTAACATGGTCTTATCCAATGTAAATTGTATCATGTTTTTTTTTTTAAAGAATTAGTAATTTATGAATGGTTTTACATAAAATTGTCCCATTCGTAATTAACGAAGGGGTTAAATAATTTTTTCTTTAAAAATAAAATGTTAATTATAAATTTTTATTGAAATATAAGAAAAATAATAATTTAACAATAATAAAAGGAGAAAAAATTAAGTATTTTCTAACTCAAATTTGATCTAAAATATACTCTTGATATATTTAAAAAATCTCAAAATTAAAATAATAATAATAATAATAATAATAATTTAACTAAAAGGATTTTACGGTAAAGGTACAGCAACCTTATGCATATGGCTTAATATTAGTCACACACCTCTCATCTATATATGTAGACAAAAAATGCTATATACACCATAGCAATTTCCCATCGTGTTTCTGCTCACAAGTAAGAATTTAACATATTTAGACATGGCAAGTACTCACATGAAGATGCAAAAATCTTCATGTGAAGATTTAGCCTTAAAGGTTATACTTTTAATGAAAACAGCAACATTTTTAAAAAAGTAACGTTTTTATACATATTAAAATTCAATTCTTCAATTTATAATTTAATAGTTAAAATGAAAAATTTTCATATAAAGACACTTCCCAAATCATCATTGTAGTATCCACCTTTAGATATAAATATCAAGATCAATAAATCTTATAATTTGAGTGTTCTAAAGTTCGGGGGGAAAAAACTGCAATCCTATCGGTAAATATCACATGTGTGTTGTGTCTATGCAATCAGTCGAAGGTAATAAATAAACCTTTTAAGAGATGACTGTGTCATTTGACATATTGGATTAGGCAAAATGTACTCCCAAAAGAATAAATGGAAATTATTAGAGACAAAATTATTTTATTCTTTTAAATTTAAGACAAATAAGATAATAATATACATACAAACAATTATTAATTTTGAAAACTGTGATAATAGCAAATAGCAATGAAATTGAATTAAATTATATACAACAATAAAATCACATGAAATAATTATAATTAATGAAAAATTAAAGAAAATAACTTTCTTTTAGAAATATAGTAATTCAAGATTAATACAACTAATAACATTTTTAAGAAAAACAAAATTTATGCTTAAATAGATAATAAATATTTTTAATTCTTTATTTATTGTCTACACCTATATTTTATGTTTAACATACAATACGACTCAAAATCAAACAACCTATATAACCAAGCCTTTTTGGCAACCAAGTGCAACAAAGTTCCTCTGACACACGCGCACAAAGTTTTCTCTCTCCTCAAAAGGCGCGCCCTTCTCAAACACGCTTTCTTATTATTTCTTTTTATGTTTGATCGCCTCATTAAACTCATCATTATTCGTCCATTTTGATTCATTCAATTCATTCCTAGGTCTTTTTTAGTCGTTAGAGTACATTTAAGTGGTAAAATCCGGTTCAGTTCTTCATGAAAATCCGGTTCAGTTTTTATTGAAATTCCGTTTCACTTTTTTAATAAAAATCCACTTAGACGTGCTTCTGATTTTCATGAAAATCCGGTACAGTTTTTCATGAAAATCCTCTTCATTGTTCCTTGAAATTCCGGTTCAGTTTTTCATCTAGGCAACCAAGCCATTTTGGCAACCACTTTGATGCACGCGCACAAGGTTTTCTCTCTCCTCAAAAGACGCGCCCTTCTCAAACACACGCTTCCTTATCTTTGTTTTTTTTGTGTTTTATCACCTCATTCATTAAACTCATCATTATTTATCCATTTTGGTTCATTCAATCCATTCATAGGTATTTTTTAGTCGTTAGAATACATTTGAGCACATTTAGGTGGTAAATCTGGTTCAGTTCTTCATGAAAATCCGGTTCAGTTTTTCATGAAAATCCTCTTCATTGTTCCTTGAAATTCCAGTTCAGCTTTTCATCTAGGCAACCAAGCCATTTTGGCAATCACTCTGACACACGCGCAAAAGGTTTTCTCTCTCCTCAAAAGGTGTGCCCTTCTCAAACACGCTTCTTTATCTTTTTTTTTTGTGTTTTATCTCCTCATTCATTAAACTCATCATTATTCATCCATTTTGATTCATTCAATTCATTCATAGTTCTTTTTTAGTCGTTAGAGTACATTTGAGCACATTTAAGTGGTAAAATCTGGTTCAGGTATTTATGAAAATCCGGTTCAATTCTTATTGAAATTCCTGTTCGCTTTTCTAATAAAAATCCACTTAGGCGTGCTTCCGATTTTCATGAAAATCCGATTCAGTTTTTCATGAAAATCCTCTTCATTGTTCCTTGAAATTCCGGTTCAGTTTTTCATGAAAATCCTCTTCATTGTTCCTTAAAATTCCGGTTCAGTTTTTCATCTAGGCAACCAAGCCTTTTTGGCAACCACTCTGACACACGCACATAAGGTTTTCTCTCTCCTCAAAAGGTGCGCCTTTCTCAAACACGTATCAAATGAGATGAGAGTGGGTGTATATCACTTGGTTGAGACTTGGTTGGTTAAATACTTATATATACAGTATTATTGATTCAAAATATATGTGTTCCATTAGAATTACCTACATTACTACATTAGAGCGATTAAGAAAATTATTAAAAGAAAACGTATAAGGAGTCAACTTTTTGGTTAGCTAATATTAGTCAACTTTAAATTTTAGGTCTTATAATTTTTTTTTTTGACCTTTAGGTCTTATAATTTAGATTCAAGGTTGAAATTTTATGATTTAATATCTAGAATTTAAGATAAAAAGTTATTTAAAAAAAGTTAGTTAATGTTAACTAATGGTTACCCAATGATACTCTATTTAATTTTTTATTTGTTAAATTAAAAACAATGTGTTAATTGTATGAATTGTAATTTTTTAAAAGGTAAATAACCAATAATGTTCTTAAAATTTTCAAAAGTTGAAAAAAATATCCGGTCATCAATTTTATATAATAATAAAAATGCTTTTAATTATTTAAAAATTTAACAAAAATATCCTTTTCTTATTGAAGAAATTTGACAAAAATACTCTTAACAATTGAATTCTTTTGTCATACTTTTAAATAATTAAAGGATATTCTTTTTTAATAAAAATAGAAGTCATATTTTTGTCAACTTTTAAAAACTTTAGATAATACTGGTGGTTTTCTCTTTCTTAAATATTACATGAGTAATGCTACGGAACTAATGATAGGGGACCGATAAAGAGCCAATAAATGTAATTAAGGAAATAGTGAGTGATAAAAAGAGAAAGAGAAAAGAATAAAAAATGATATTAGTTTCCTATTTCCTCCCTAATATTGGCTACCAAGACTTTCTCATATAACATATATAATATATAATATATAAATGACCAATTAAAAATGACAACACATATATCTTTCTTCATTTTTAATAATTAATTATTGAAAGTATTAATTTAACATGGTTATGACTTAAAAGTAATTAACATTAGTCAAATTTAAACATAAAAGTCCATGACATTGTAACTCGGGGTTATTACTACGATTGCGAGCACTATTATTTGCATTAATGCAACGATTTCGCTTCTCATCAACTCTTAACATGGTCAAAACAAAATAAATTGGAATAGCATACATTCAGGTTGTAACACCCAAAACCGATCAACCACGTCGCGAACATGTTTGATCAATTTCGAAGTGCTACGGACAACCGGTAACTCATATAGCTACTAAGTCCGAACATTACACATGCATTCGAACCGTACATATACGTTGAAAACCAACTTGTAATTATATACAAAATAGAGCCAAGACCATCAATTTACAAACTGTGAGTATACAAAGTAGTAATATCTAATACATAATCAAGTGGTTCGATAGTATACCATTGAACCCGCGAAGCTTAGGTTCACTATCTAACTTAGATAACTTTTTACACAATCACCGACACTCCTAGTTCTCCGTAATACACAGCGGAAGACTTGAACTCTTGGAGAAACTAGACTTCCAACCTTCTCCATGGATACTTCACAAACTTTTCAAGTTTGAACCTGTACCTGAAAAGTCTGATAATATACGGAGTGAGAATCCCCAACCCATGGACTCTCAGTACGGATAAAGCGCCAACCCTACAGTATTTATCCTAGTAGAACTACGCGAGGCATTCCTATGCATCTCTCATTTAGCCAAGTGAACTTATTTATACCTAATTACCTAGCACTAATAAACTACCAGATATTCATCCTTCCCTCTCGTGTCCTAATTATTAATCCTACTACTCCTAGCCACCATCATCCATCAAGAAAACGAACAACACACAGACAATCATTACAAGCAAGCAAACAATACAATTAGCAATTAATGTACAAGTAGGCACACCCAAACAATGTCAAGCAAATGCATATGATGAATGCCTATTCCTGCAGGCTAAGATGAGCTCACCCGGTCGGTTATATTAGCCATTCCCGACCGGTCCAGTACTAGCGCCGGACGACCATCGTTCGTACTTCCCCGATGACCAATCATCCGGCCCCGATCGTTTACGATCTTTCATCTCATCTCATAATCATAATAATTGGGGGTTCCTTTCACATCTCTTTTGACTATAACCTAAGTTGGTAGCCGGGCCGTTAGTAGGAAAAACTTGATGGGGTCTGATCTTGGCAAGTGCACCGAATCGTTCAAGTAATACCACGGTGAAGTGGGTATCGTTCCCACGAGGAATAAGGGATCAAGCAATACTATCTCTTAATCAATCTAAGCAGATCAAAAATAAAACTTTGAAGGAGTGATGGTGAATGACTCGAAAACAATGAGTGAAAGAGTGCAAAAATATTACTTGAGGAATTAATTAGTGGAATGAGTTGCTAAGAGCTTCGGAGATGTTTTTCCCTTGAGGGCCAATGTATACATTCAATCACAATTCTAAGGTTTTCAGAAATCAAAGCACAACGAATCTAGAGTAACTAAATCCTAATCTCTTAGTAATTCAGTTTCCAATTACCTAATCAAAAGCTAATCTCTTAGTCAATTAATTAAATAACTAGATGAAGCCCTAATTCAGATTCTAACTCTTATGAGTCTCAAAAGTGATCATAGATTAGATTACATGTCACTATATCCAAACTAGTTCTAATCCAATTTTAACCCACAGAATTTCAGTTGCATAACAATTAGCTTGACTATCTCTAGTTAGACCTAATCATTATGTGATTCAATTTCCAGCTAGCATAAACTAATAGATCTCTCAATCTTATTAACTTAGCCCTAGACAAGTATAGAACACCTCTCAGTGATTCTAAACTATTGGGATGAAGAACGGAAAATTAAATCATGCACAGAAGATAACTAAATATACCTCATTGAATTGATAATTGAATGTACAAAAGACTACCTCATGATGGGTGAACAGAGCTCCTCACCCTTAACAATGGAGTGTTTAGCCTTGCCTGATAAAAACTAGATCTAAGAATAATGGAAAACGTCTATGCTGAAGTGTTCTAACCCTAATGGTTAAATCACTCTTTATATATATCCTAATCTAAATTCAAATCAAAATCTAATCTTATCTCAATCTAGTCCTAATCTAATCCTAATCTTATCCTAATCTTATCTTCTATAGTTACAAAGCTTTATCTTCTTCTCTTGATCTTCAATCAATTATATCTTTTAATCTTCCAATTAAGCCCTTGATTAATGGATGAAATTGAGACCTAACAAGTTGGATTGGATTGGCTTGGATTGAAATTGGACGTTGCATGTTTTTGGGCTCCACGTATAACGTCACTGCCCCACGTATAACGTGGGGCTTCTGTCTCAAGTTGCCCCTTTGGACGCCAAGCTCACGTATGACGCCACACATCCACGTATAACGTGGAGTCTCTGCCTCAAATGGCTTCTTTGGACGCCATGGCTCACGTATGATGTGGGGAGAGCCACGTATAACGTGGGCTCTCTGCCTATTCTTGCCCTCTTTGATTCAATTCTCACGTATGACGTGGGCTCCACGTCATACGTGGGCTCCACGTCATACGTGGGCTTTAATACTTAGCCAATTTTCTCTTTTCTTCTCTGCTTTGTTTCCCTCTTCTTCAATCTCTCTCAAATGGTCTTCAATTACCTAAAACTCTTAGTAAATCATCTAAAAACAC
>JASCZI010030392.1:21760-44188 GCA_036250425.1 Stylosanthes scabra | reverse complement strand
GTTTAACTAATAGTGTAACTTCATTTTTAAATTCTTCTATCCCTTGTCCAGAATCTTTGGACAATCTTTTCACTGCTATCTCTTGTCCATTGTATAGCTGACCCTGGAATATTTAAGAACTCTTAAGACACCATTTCTCCATTTTCTCATTAGTTTTCTTAAGTGTTAAAGAGAGATAAAAAGAGTTTTAGTTTACCTTATAGACAGAACCAAATCCACCTTGTCCAAGTTTATTCTCTGGAGCAAAACTTTTTGTGGCTGCCATAATTATTTTAATGCTGAAGAGGGGAAGATTTAGATTTCTTTTACTCTGAATGTCATTCTTTTCTCTAGGAGAATCTTGACTCAATTGCCGCATCATTTTATCTGAAACAAGTTCAAGGTGATCACATTTATTATGAAACTACTATGCCTATATAGATTCCGAAAGCATCACTTCGATTCTAATACATTTTAGCTAATTCTTTCTAACATCTGCATTTCATATGGGAGTCCTATGTAAAATCAATAGTATCCATGAAAGTAAATCTTAAATCACATACCTTTTTTCTTTTTCTTCTGCAACCGCAAGTAATATACACAGGCCAGAATAAGGAGAACTGAAAACAAAGAAGCTACCAGAACCCCTACAATATTTTTCTTACCAAATGCTTCTTTTCTTTTCTTGTAATAATTAGCTGAGAATAACAAACAAGAACAAACATAATGAAGCAGAACTCCCTTCAGTTCAGATGACAAAAAAAAAAGAGAGAAAAATTGTGTAGGAGAGAGTACCTAATTCAACAGCATCAACACGTACAAATAATTCTTGGCCTTGATCACTAAGCTTCTCTATGTCCAACAAATCACCATGCCATGAAAAACATCCACTTCCACCATTGGCCAAATTAGCAACTGCATAAGCACTGCAAGAACATTTTCTCAAGCATTCCCTCTCACACTCCTCCAAGCTCAAACCCTCCTTAACTATAGCCACAGATGTATCAGGAACCTTCAATCCTTCAATATTCACAAACCCTTCTCCACTCCCACAAACAGATACACCTTTCTTCCTCACACACCCTCCTGATCCATCTCTATTCTCATACCAGTTACTTGGGAATTTCGGTTCAAACCCGGGCAAACAAGTGCACTGAAAGTCCTCATAGTTCAAAGGGTCACAGTTGCTGTTAGGTCCACATGTTCCATAGTTATCACATTGACCAGTAGGCTCTGACCAGTACCGGTTCCAATGATTCCTCTGGTTATCCCAAGTGAACACTTGAAAGAAACCCGACTGCTGAACCACCACCCAACTGGGAACCGATTTGTCATAGGTGTTATATGAGAGTGCTGCATGGTTCTCATCTTCCTCACAGGAAACATTGAAAATGTTGTTATCTCGTTTGATGTTTGGTATACCCATGAAAAACTCACCGTTCCATGGTCCTCCTCGCCACCATGGACGGTTCTTGTTGTATAAGAACAACTGTGGCATACCACTGGTGCTGAACTTCAATGTGAAGTCACCAGGTGAAGGATCATCATCTGTTTTCCAAGATTGGATGACCCAACTCTGGTTTGTTCCTCTGTCAAATCCTAATCTCAGGTGGGGAATCAAAGTATCTGTGGGTTGATCAAAGCTTTGCCAGATGACAGCTTTTGTGTCGTTAAGGATCAGAACAAGGTTAGCTATGTCTGTGAGTTGAGCTATAACTTTGTTTGTATCAGAGGGTGTGGTTGAAACATTGGTAGACCAAATTGGAAGAATGCTATGGTTGTGATGGAGTGCTAGATTTCCATGTTGGTTGATTGAGAGGACTCCAGATGTGTCATTGATGGGAGTGTTTCTGTTTGCAACCCAAATAACAGTTTGTTGTGGCAGATTGTTGTACCAGATTCCGACGTAACGGGAAGTTGACTTGCCTGGGCTGAAGAACCCCATGGCAAAAGTTTTGTCCCTAGAAACAAGAATCTCACCATCTCTGAGGGGTTTGTCAGTTGATATGGTGTCAAAGCAAGAGCAAAATGAGATGCTGAGAAGGAGCAGAGTCAAAGAACTTAGCAGGCAATAATGGCAATAAATATTTAACTTTGGTTTTTGATTTTGGCCCATGATAAGGCAGAGAGGATTTTCTGCAGAGTAGATGGAGTTTGTGCTTCATGGTCCTTGTTTATCAAGGGAAAGGGAAATAGACATAAGCTATGAAGTGTGTTCACACTTCACACTCAAGTAGTAAAACAGTTGAAGCCTTGAAGCCTACAAGACTGCTTGACTTGGGAGTTAGGACACATCACACATGCTTTCTTTTTCGGCTTTCTATTTGGATGGCTCTTAACTAGTACACCTTATCAATAGTACCTCTCAATAATTAGAAAAAGACAATAAAGAAGCAATTATATCATTAAATTGAAGACTATGAACTGTATAATGATTAGTTAGCATAAATTTTTCTACCAAAGGTGGGCAAATATCTGAAAGCATAATGACTTTTAGTCCAGATTTCAGAGAGATCCGCACGTAATCAAGACTAGAAAAATGTCATTTGCTCATATAATAAGTTTTTAGTAGGCGTTCACAAAAGTGATATGCAAAATGGAAATATTTCTGGTAGGTTAAAAGCACATATGATACAACATTCTTTTTGAAAGATTCCTAGCTTATTCTTATCACTATTTAAGGGTAGGCTTTATTATATTAAATAAATTTACGTTCTTTCCTTTCTTTCTTTTTTTCTTCTCTATAGTTCTTCCCAATATTTTTCTTATTTTCATTTTTCTATTTGGACATGTATATATATATTCTTATTATTTGAAGTACGTAGATAAGTTATCTAAGCTCTTTCAAGAGCAAGCCTGTGATTGTCAAGCTACTTGTTTCAAAACAAGATCAAACTCATAATCTTGCGATGTAGTACTATAAACTGTGTAAAAATAATTGATGAAGTATCTCTTGTATGTTACATCGAAGCAAGATCAAACTTGATCTTGAAGTTGCCAAAAAAATCACTAAGAAAGGAAAACTTAACAGATTTTTTTTTTCTTCTTATAACTTAAGGAATATACAAAATGTGCTAGATGAAGGTCGTGCTTCTTTCACTACCTGGCATTTAGCATTGTGACTGTGACTTGGTTCACAGTGAACGTTCCATCTTGCCTACTTGAAGAAGAATCAGTTTCCATTGGATTCCTTCCCAGGCAAAACCCAGGGTTTTTGGGTTGCGGCATTGATGCAGTTTCACTACTTAGCATCAAGACCACTGAAGACATTGTTGGTCTGTCTTCTGCACGCTCTTGCACGCATAAGAGCCCCACTTGTACACATCTAAGAACCTCAGATGATGAATATGAATTGTCAATTGATGAATCAATCAGTTCCAATGCATTTCCTTCTTTCCACTGCTTCCATGCCTACAAAAATACAAGCTAATTCTTTGTTAGCAGGACATGGCAATATCAACTATCAACTATGTAATAAAAGAAAAACTTTCACTTACATGCCCTAGAAGATTCAACTCAGCATTTGCATAGTAGAATCCTCTGTTCTTTTTTCCAGCTATAATCTCCAACACTAACACCCCAAAACTGAAAACATCTGACTTTACCGAGAAGATTCCATCCATAGCATATTCAGGGGACATGTAGCCACTGCAAATAATCAAAGTGTTTGTAATTAGAGAGGTCACTATGTATAATATTTTTGGAGAGTACTAGTTTGTTGTGGTGCCACTCACTATGTTCCAACAACTCTCATTGTATTAGCTTCCGTTTGATTTGTATTAAAAATTCTAGCCATCCCAAAATCTGATATTTTGGGATTCATTTCCTTGTCGAGTAGGATGTTGCTTGCCTTGAGATCTCTATGGATGATCCTAAATCTGGAATCATGGTGCAAATAAAGAAGCCCTCTAGCAATTCCACAAATAATGTTGAAGCGCCTTGACCAATCTAACGAGGAGCTTTTTGCCTTGTCTGAAATGATGCCATGATGGTTATTGCAAACATCAAACATAGAATTAAGCATTGAAGTTTGAATGAGATAACATCAAGTAATCTTATGAGTACGAATGCTGAAATAACTGACCAAATAAAATCCCATCAAGGCTTCTATTTTCCAAGTACTCATACACAAGCACCTTTTCGTCCATCTGAATGCTGCAACCAAGCAGCCGGACAAGATTCCGGTGTTGAAGTTTGACAATCAACTTTACCTCATTCTTAAACTCTTCAACTCCTTGTCCAGAATTTTTTGAAAGCCTCTTCACAGCGATTTCCTGGCCTTCCATCAACCTGCCCTGGTATAACCACAGTTACTCTTGTTAGGATTTCAAAGAAGACAATGTGAATATGTGATAGGATGCATTTGGGTGGCACACTATAACAACTTACTTTATAAACAACACCAAATCCTCCTTGTCCAAGTTTATTCTCTTCAGAGAAGTTCTTTGTAGCCATTGTTAAGGTGTTAAAATCAAACAATGGCAACTCTAAGTCATCGATTTTCCTTTCACTAGACTGTTCTCTATTGCTTGAAAAAACCACTTCAGTCATCAACAAATCCTGACTCCTTTCCAGAGAACCTGGCAAGCAAAAACGTTTCATCAAACAGTACAAGTGCAGATGCATTGATTTCATTCATTCATTCATTTGTAGGACAATAGTACTTGTGAATTACCTCTGTGTACTGTCTCCCTCTCCAACATGCATGGGAATTTCCTTTTCTTCCATAACAAGAAACATATAGCCAACACCAAAATTACAAAAGCTGTAGCACCAACTATAATGCCAACAACCTTAGCTGTGTTGTGAGAACCATCTCCAGATTCTATGTCAGCTGAAAGGACAGTTTTTTACAAAGAAATAAAAAGTTAAGATATCCACTTTATCTGGTCTAGTTGCTACAAGATAAAGATTATTGTTATATAGACTTTGTCTAAGGTGGTGGATTTGATTCATGGTGAACTAGAAAAAATATTTTTAAATGAATATAGTTAAGAGTGATTGTGATTTTATAATGAATAATAAAAATAAAATATAAAAAATATTTTAACCATTTATTTAAAAATATTTCATCTGATCTAGAATGAATATAGTCCATTTTAGATTTGCTGTTGTTGTACATTTCCTGTTATTCAGTTAGAAAAAGAAAACAAGAGAAGCTAGTTGAAAGGAACAAAATAGATCACGTGAGAAAGCTAGCAATATAATTCTGCTAGAAGCACCACCCACCACCGCCAAGGGAATGTAAACCAATGAATTTCAAAAGGTTCTTTTCCTTTTTGGATTATACTTTGATCTTGGAAAAGTTAAAATTACCTTTTTTGGGTCCCACCACAGAAGGTGGTAGGCTCCATTTACATTTCGAAACACTTTTCTCCATTCTTTAATTACTAACCTATTGAAATTCGCTTAAACTATTTTTCATTAGACTCAAAAAGGAAAGGACCATCTAGCTCCATCTAACATATACAGCAATCAGCATAGCTTGTTATTGAATCTACTGTGACATTATTTTAAAAACAAAATACGTGCAGGGAGGGATAAGAAGTCGCCTATTTAATTTAGTTTAGGCGAACCATAAATGTGAAAGTGAGATTGCATGCAGAAATAAATAAATAAAACAAAATCCTATAAAATCATTAAATACAAAGAGTATATTAACAAAAGTGCGTCCTTTTTGCATCAACACTAATTTTTTTTAGGTACAAAAAAGTTTAAGTGAATTGAATCCGGGGCTCACCAAGATCAGGATAAACCCCATGACATCGACAGCGGGATTCGAATTCACGATCTTGTGAACTATGAGCTGCTCCCTTACCAAATGGAGCGATTTGTTGGCTGCATCAACACTAATTAACACATGAAGATCGCAAAGGATGTGTGTGTGTGAAGTGTGTAGGAAGAAAAGGTGCGAAGTCAAAAAGGTTGGCGAGAACGTTTAAAATTGGGGTGGGCCCATATGGCCGTTGTGGATAGCAATCTACGGGAGAGGGCCTATAAGGAAGTGGGCCCACAAAACTTTTTTGTGAGAGTGTCATTAACTTACGCAACTAATCAAGGTTACGAATGGAATATGGGTGGACCGACATGAATATATAGTGGAGTCATGCAGTTGACGCACTTCTCTAATCTCTCCTATCTGAGTTTAGTTGGCTTCTAATATATTTTCTTATCTAGACTTTGGAAGGTAGTTCATCTGTGCTAGTTTTACTCAGAATAAAATAAAGCTTACTGCATCACTTGTTAGGCGACTGCTTTTCTTTTTCTTGGAAACAATTTTCTGAGTTCACAAACATAACGTGCAATGTGAATTGTGAATTTACCATATGTACCAAACAAACAAACAATTTTTTTTTTTCATAAGCAATGAAGAGCACGTGGGGCAGGCATGAGGTACAACGCAGCAATCAATTTTGCGCTGTCCTCCTTTCTTTCATCCCATTGCCTCACATGACATGCAATGCAAATATACAATACAATGCAATGCAAGACCGAATATTTCCAGTCTTCTCATTTTGTCAATTTCTGTTTTTTTTTTTTTCCTTTCTTTCTTTCAGCTTTTTATCACTATTAAAAAATAGTTTTCATTTTTCTAAACTGGTTCTCATGAAAATATTCCTTATGTGAAAAAAACGATTTAGTTTTTGACTGACTGTTTGTTTATGAATTATAACACAACTGTATTTCACATGTCAATAATTTTTTTAAAGTAAATTTAGTGTCGCTTAATCCGTATTTTAGCACATTTCCTTTTAATTTAAAGCTTTTACATATTATTATTATTACTGACGGATAATACCAACAGAGTATACTACAAGTGGTATATTATATTTAGGATTCCATTTAATAATTCACCAACCTATTGACTCTATTGTCTTTCGAAAAGCTATATTTTCATTTCATCATTATATATGTACACTTTCAACATAAACGAATGAAATACTGCTGCAGCCTTAGCTTATAGCCAGAAGATTAATTGAGTACAATAGAACATATGTCAACATGACATGACACACGCGATGAGATTTTTTTTTTCATTCTTTTTTCTTTTCAAAACAATGATATATTTCAATTATAAATTGATATCTCAATTGTATGAGTTGCTATTCACACACAAAAAAAAATTATGAGTTTTTCATTTATCATCATACTTTTAATAAAATAAAAATAACAAAAAGGGGGGGGGGGGTTTCAATGCAGTTTACGAATGAAAGAAAAATTAAAACAAGGCTTATGAAATTTTATGGAAAAGGAAACTTGTTATTTTTCCAACACGAGTTGGAATATATGCTACATACCCGATGATTGAGATTGATTGCAGTATTCATGAAATCTATCAATACAAATTCAACAAAAAGAAAATTGAACCCATTCCATTCCAACCCATCCCGTCCCATTCTCTGTGCATTATTCTAGAATGATTTCAACTCTGATCTTCTGAAATGTCTAGTCTTTCTCTGGTTTAATTTAAAAATAAAGCCCATAATTTTGTATCCACCAAGTAAATGCACATGCACCCTACTAATATACACCTCTCAAGTCCATTTCTAAGTCAGCATTCAACATGAACTAGAAAATCAAATCCATAACGCAAACAACTTAAAACATTAATAATTTATTCACTCTATGGTAGCGACAAATATTATTCCTGACAAAAAGGAGTAAGAAAACGAATTCCACTCGTTCACATTATAATTAATGACTAGTATATTATTTCACGAGATGAATAATTAATTAATTATAGCCCATTAAATAAATTTTTAAAAAAAAATGCAAAAGCATAATAAGAATGAAATAAATGAATGGACATACCTAACTCAGAAGCTGCTAACCTGACATAGAGATCTTGTCCACCGGCAGGATACTGCCTGATATCGAAGAGATCCCCAATCCACGTCACACATCCAGTACCCCCACCGGTGATCTCTACATTCGCATAACCACTACAAGAGCAGTTCCTCCGGCACATTTCTCTGCATTCCAAGAGCCCCATGCTCCGGTTCACAAACACCCTCGTCGTCTCCGGCAACTTAACATTCCCCATCTTCCAGAACCCGTCACTCTCACACTCCAACTCCCTCTTCCGAACACACCCATTCGATCCATCTCGAAGATTCCACGCCTCCGGGTTCCTCGGCTTGAACCCGTTCACACACTGGCACACCGGCGACGCATTCGTGTCGCAAACGCCGTAGGCCCCACACTCCCTGTAATAGTCGCATTGGTCCTTGGGAGCGTACCAGAATTTGTTCCATGCCTGCGTGCTCTCTATCCACGTCAGCCTCTGAAGCTCCCCGGAAGAACTCACCAAGAGCCTCGAGAACAACGACTCGTTCCCGATGAAGAATGTGTAGTACACTTGGTGTTCATCAACGTGGAATGTGAATTTGATTGAATCCGTTACGGGTTGCATCTCTGGCACGCCGCTGAATCTCTGGCCGTTCCATGGCCCGCTTCTGTATGTTATCTTGTTCTTGTTCCAGAGGAAAATCTCAGGGAGGCCATGGAAGTTCATCTTGAAAGAGTAATCTCCGGTTGAAGGGTCTTGGTCTTGGAACTTCCATGAAGTGAGGTGCTTCTCCGTGTTTGTGTCTAAGTTCCAACCCAATTTCATTCCCGGTAACAGAGTATCCGTAGGGTAATCGAAGCTCTGCCATAGATACTTTGACGGGTCGTTTGATTCTCTTAGAACAAGGTTCCCTGAATCTAAGAGCTGGAGAAGTGGGTTCTGAGGTGGTTGTTGTGTGGTTTGATTTGAAGACCATATGGATTTGAAGGAATGGTTGTTATTATCGGTGAGGACTATGTTGATGGTTCCTGTTTGGGCTATTTGGAGAAACCCTGTGGAGCTCTGAAGTGGGGCGTCTCTGTTTGCAACCCAAACAACTGTTTTGGGATGAATGTTGTTGTACCATATGGCGAGGTACAAGGAGGAGGTGGAATCATCTTCGGTGGGGGAAAAGAATCCGAGTTGGAAGATTCCCTTTGGAGACAAGAGGGTTTGGTTTGTTCTTAGGATTTGGGATTTTGTTAAGGTATCTGAAGAAGTAGTACAAGTACAAGGTTTGGAGATCCAAAAAAGGAAGAAACAGAGGAGGCTAGTGATACCTCTTCCTCTTCCCATGTTTGAAGGGCCAAAAGAAAAGGGGAGAGAGAGGGTTGGTTTGTGAAGGTGGGTTTAACTATTTAAGTTCATGTTGAAGAGTGAATGAATAGAATTGAAGAATTGATTCTCTTTGTTTTGTTAGTGACAGAAAACGAAGGACGTGTTGACTCAGAACAAGGGCAGGCACTTATTTCTCTCATGTCTTTTATTGGTCTCGCACTCACCACTCTTGCTTTTCTTCACTCCCTTTTTTTATGGGTGAAATTCTACAATCACCTTTTTTCGTTCCGTTTTTCACAAACCCATCTCTATATTTAATTATTTCATTCTCTCTGTTTATCTTAAAATATATGGCATTTAACGTTAATAAGTGCGTTCTATTAACAAAACAGAAACGGGCGTAATTTTGATCTTTCTATTATCCCTTGTGATTTGTGAAGGGGGAAGGTAGTTTAAACTCTAAAAATGATGCATGGCTGACTCATCATCAACTTAATAAAGAAGGAAATGAATATCTTCGAATATTGTTATTTTATGATTTCTTTATTATATAATATTGTGCTTCTGATTAGGTGACCAAGATCAGGGTGAAATATATGGCAACCTTTAACACCAGAAGGAAAATATTGTACAAACAAGCTAGAATATCAACTGATTTTGGAGCTGCTTCTTTGTTTCTTTATGTGGTTATTATGGTAACATATATATCAAGAATTGATCTGATTTTTTTTATTTTTCTCTATGTTTCTTAAATAATAAAGATGCTATCCTATTTAGCATTTAATAGATAATCATTAGTGTACGACAAAACCGTTTGCTATCTCGGCTACCTATCAACTATAAGCAACATATATATATATATATATATATGTCTTACATTTGCTCTTGATTTTTCTAAAACTTCTCATAGTGATATATCAAAAGATAAATTTAATTTGCCAGTCTCATCTAAACTTTCTCTTTTTCTTCTTGATTATACACATTTTTTTTTTTCCATTTTGTTATTATCTAATACAATTATTAACATTTTTCCGATCCTCTCAACGCATCCAAAAATAAATTTAGAGAAAAAGTTTAATCATCAGCAATTTAATTAATATTATTGACAGAAGAAATTAACTAAATTCAACACTCTAGTACCATAATTTTAACCAACATTTTAAAATATTATTAGCTAATTACTAACCAAAAATAATAAAGTATACTTACCTTATTATAACACTGCTTATAAATTTAACCAGTGTATATAATAGACAATAAGCATACACTTATACACATCCAAATCGATCCAAATCAAAATAAAATGACCAAACTCTGTAGAAGAGGCAACAACTCAATTAGCTTCTCTATAAAATGAGACAGGGGCGGAGCTAGGTGAATTATTAGAGGGGGGTTAAAAAAATTTTAGAGAGAAAAATGGATAATTGATAATTTAATAATATATTTTTAAATATATATTTGTTTTTGATATTATATTATATTGAATTAATCGTATCATTATACATTTCCAAATATTCATTGTCTTTTTTTTTTATCTTGATTCTGTATTGAAGTATAATATTTTTGATTTTTTGTACTATACATAACTATTTCTATACTATAGTATATTATATTCATGTGTTTTGTGAATTTGTTTGTTTTGATATTTATATTTTTCGTGTCATAAATGGAATGTATATACAGTAATACACGTAGCATTACTCTATTATATTATTACTGACTATATTTTAAATTATTTTTATACAAGCTATGAATATTTATTATATATATAAAATGGAGAAAATATTATACACTTTTATAAAAATAAAAAAATAAGGATTTTTTAGAATGAAAAATAAACAAATTTAATATCTAAAATTATATAAAAAAATATTATCAATTTCTATTCTTATTTTGAGTTTTATTTTGATTTTGTTTTATCAAATACATAAATTTTAACTATAGATAAAATAATTGGATGATTTAAAACAGGACAATAATATTAAGATTATGAATCTTTTTAAAGAAATATACATAATAATAAGAAGGAAAGAAATTGAAATTAAAATGATATTATTTTTATTTTGAGTTCTTAATTATAAATATAAATATGTTATAAAATTATTATTTTTATAAGAGGGGGGGTCAAAATAAAAAATTGAGAGAGTCCAAATACAATAATATAACTTCTTTATAAATAAATTTTCAAGTTTGGGAGAGGCGACTCTGCCCCTTACACACTATAGCCTCCGCCCCTGAAATGAGATAAGGACACTACCCACTATCCAGGTCTTGACCACTCTTATATAATCCTCCTATTAACAAATCTGATATTTCTAAGTACTGAATGATTTTCAAATTAGTATATGCAAATCAATGTATACGTATGTTTCCAGTGACAAACAACTGGTAGGTAGAAATAATTTTTTTTATTGACTTGTATTAATAGTTTATTACAACAACATGTCAAAGATACGTACACATACATCCACCTTATTTACTCTCTTTTTTTTATTATTATTTTAGAGAAAAGCGATATTATACATGGTGAAATAAACTCTAATAATTCACCTCTTTCTTAGTTAAATGTCAAGAGTGTATTCTCATTTTAGATTTAAAATTTGAAACCAGATATTCCATCAATTAAAATGTTTATAAATTAGCAAAAATATAGTTATTATTGTTCAACAATAAATACCTGAAAGGTGAAAAAAAAGCTATAATTTACTTGTTTAAAAAAACTATAATTAGATTAATGATATTTTCACTTAGCTTCCAAATTTCATATTATTATTATTACCGTTCTCTTTATTATGTAAATTTTAAATTATTATTTATTATCATGATGATTTTATTTTCATAGTGATGAAATAAAGAATTCATTGTAAAAATAATTTAGTTATAATATAATAGAAAATTTTATTATCATGTATTCTTTATTATCACGTGTACAACGATTTACAAAAATTAGTTTTCATTCCTTTAATAAACTCCTTTTTTTTCCTTTTCGTTTATTAAAGCATATTTTTTTAAAAAAATTTTGGTATTGCTTTATTAAAGCATATATAGTAACGTGATCTGGAGATTGAAAAATAATTCCCACCTATAGTAGTGGGCCTTCTGACGAGCCCACCATAAAAAGGCTTATTATAGTTTAATATTTTTTAAGCTATGTAATTTTTTTTCCCGCCACGTTCAACTATAAGAACTAGAAAAGTTCATAAATTAGGTGAAACATCTCTTCAATTTTTTTGTTTAGGATATACTATGCATAAATCATAGCGTTGAAATATTGCGAGGATGTGACAGAAGTGGATTATCACGAATTAATAAATTTTAAGATGAATACTCAGCTAAACATATTTTGATGTGAATATAATAATAATTAAAAATAATTAAATAATTTAACGTATTTTCTAATAATCTATACATATACAGCTTGTGCTGTTAAAGTGTATATAGCTGACGCAGCCAAAACATATATCGATCATGTTCAATGTACGGACTAATTACTGCAATTTCAAGCTTCCAAAGACATACATAGTTAATTATTTGGGAGATAATCATGACTCATGAGAATAACTTGAGATGGACGATGATGAAGTGTTATTTTCTTCGCCAGCTGCTTCATTATTTATATGTTAGCCTTGCTTATACCCTTAATTAGCTATATTCCGTTATTTTAGATGTGTAGGGGGAAAATACAAAGGCTTCAAATCTTTAAAACTTTAATGATATGATAAAAAATAGGTTTCAAATCTTTGATGTGATGATTCACAACAACTCATTGAAAAATGATGGCCAAGAAAGCTGTTGAGTGCTCAATTTTAGAATCTCCTGTTTATTAGTTGCTTTTCTTAATCTGATTTTGAAACTATAATCATAACTCCAACGAGGAGTTTATAAATTAATGTTAGTTAGAAAATTGATTAATAATATATTATCGTATCAGTTTTTATTTATGTTAATTTCAACCAAATTTTAAATTGAACAACAATATGTCATATGTATATATATATATATATATATATATATATATTCCATTTTCAAATGATTTCTTTTGGGGTTAGAACTTAGAAGAATTTAAGCTAACAAAAAAAAAAGTTTTGTCTCGTAGTGGGTGAGTTGTGCTCCAAAGGTGTTTAAACACAAGAATAATTACATATATCCTTGAAAATTGAATGAAAACAACGAACGTAAAAGTTTTGATATAAGGACTTCTGTTGGGAGATCTTTACGTTAACTTGAGTTGAATTAGTATGATCAATTTTTTATAGCTTAAACGTTTAAGCTTATAATAGTAAGTTAGTAACATAAAAATAACATGGATCAACAAATTAAAGGTTTTTAAAAAAATCCCATTTCGTATTTATCAAACTGTATTATTTTAGAGACGATAACACATTCTCGTTTGAGCTTGAATTTGAATTCTCATGTTTGACTTTTATCTTTGATCTCTCGCCAAAGAACTAATTCATTTTTCTTATTATTTGATTAGATTTTGGTTTTGGGTACAAATCTCGAACCCATTCCAAATTAAACTACTGATTGGAGCTCTCAACACTAAATTATGTGTCATGACTTGCATTATTATGAAGTAATCCCTACTTTAATTTACTATAAAATTGACCACTCTCTATAGAACGAAGAAGTAGTTATATATTAGGTTTATCAATAAAAATAAAAATAAGTTATCTTTAATTTGCCACAATCTTTATCTGAATGCTTTGAAATTATTTACTTGCAAACTATGAGCGAGAGTTTTCAATTTAAAACTCTTCATGCCTATAATTTTTTTCGAGAAGCTTAAAAGTTGAACATTATAAAAAGAATAATAAAAAAATTACCCCACTCAAACTGCATCCTCCTACAAAATCGATGTATATATCCCATTTCTAAAAAAAAAAAATTAGATAATCCATAATTTGTTAGCGTCAATAAAATCTTTTTTCTCTTTTACCACCTATTATTTCTCTAATTATATTCATTGGCTCCTTATTAGTCCCCTAATATTGATTCCCTAATATTATTCAAAAAAAATTTAAAAATTTCATTAAAATAACAGATAAGATCCCAAAAAATAAACAGATCAGATTATTCTATCCATTTAACACTTATTTAAATAGTAGCAATATTGCATGTGACTTCTGACTTCATTAACAAACAGAAGAAGAACCAATGAAGATGCCGTGCAAACTCACACTTCTAATGTTCTTGGCTACACTCACTTCCTACTGCAACGCCTTACCCCTCTCAACCCACAAGCGATGGATCATCGACGAAGCAACGGGGAAGCGCGTGAAGCTCACGTGCGCTCATTGGGTTGCACACGTAAAGCCAATGGTAGCGGAGGGTCTGGACAAGTTACCCTTAAACGACATCGTTAAGCAGTTTCCTCAACGGGGATTCAACTGCGTTCGTCTCTCTTATGCTACTTACATGTTCACTCGCTACGCCAACGTCTCTGTTGCCGAGACCTTCAGGGGTCTCGACATACCGCAGACGGTGGCGGCGATAGAGAAGCACAACCCTTGGGTGATGAACATGACGCACCTTCAGGCTTATGAAGCTGTGGTTGATGCCTTGGATAAACAAGGGGTCATGATGCTCATTGATAACCACGTTAGCATGCCGAAATGGTGCTGTGATCGTCAAGATCAGAATGGCTTCTTCAATGATCGGCACTTTCAACCTCGTGAATGGCTTCAAGCTTTGGCTTTTGTAGCCCACCATTTCAAGCCAAAACGCCATGTCAGTAATTTCTTGACATTTTTGTTAATTAAGTTATCAAAAATACTAAATAATCATTAATTTGAATTTATTTTGATTATCACTTATAATCATCGACTCTTGAAATTTTTAATTTGTAATTTAACATCATATTTTAATAATAAATATTTTTCAATGTTAATTGCTAAATAATGATTGAAATAAATTAAAATGGATGGATAGTAAAAAAATAATTAAAATGGATGATTATATAAATTTTTTATATCTAACTCAAATATATATTCTTTAATTTGTTACATTGATTAGGTTGTGGCTATGGACTTGAGAAATGAGCTTAGAGGGTCACGTGAGAGTTCAAAGGATTGGTATAAGTACGTGAGCCAAGGAGCAAGAACAATTCACCAACACAACCCTAAACTTTTAGTTGTGATCTCAGGCTTAAACTTCGACAAAGATTTCACATTCTTGAAGAACAAGCCCCTACACTTAAACTTCACCAACAAGATAGTTTACGAAGCACACTTGTACTCCTTCACGGGGGACCAAGGCCGTTGGAGCCTGCAGCCGGTGAACCGGGTTTGCGCCTCCATCCTCGATTCAGCGCAAAACCTATGGGGATTTTTGATGAGCGGAAGCAACCCGGCTCCAATGTTTGTGAGCGAATTCGGTTATGACATGAGCGGTGGAAACGATGCAGACAACAAATTCATGGCGTGCTTCAAGTCTTACCTTGCAGCGGTGGACATGGATTGGAGCTTGTGGTCTTTTGGAGGAAGCTACTATTATCGACAAGGGAATGTTGGTGCTGATGAGAGCTATGCTGTTTTGAACCATGATTGGACTGATTTTAGGGACCCTAACTTCTCACACAAATTTCAACTCCTTCAAACCCTAGTCCAAGGTACGCACATACATACTCTAATTCATCATTAACAAGTGTAGTGCAGTGCTAATTTGATACTTCATTCCATGCAGATCCAGCTTCGAAGCTTTCAAAGTCGCGTATACTGTTCCATCCTTTGAGTGGTAACTGCACGCACGTGAACAGCAACAAAGAGCTTGTATTTGGTGACTGCAAGAACCATGTTCGGTGGAGTTCCGAAGGAGATGGAGCACCGATCAGGATGATGGACTCTCCTCTGTGTCTGAAGGCAACTGGTGAAGGGCTTCCTCCAACACTATCAAAGGATTGCTTGTCACCGCAAAGTTCTTGGAGATTTGTTTCGGTGACTGGTCTTCACTTGGCCACCAAGGGTAAGAATGGGGACCTATTGTGCTTGGACGCTGATTCTGATTCTTCTAAGTTAGTCACCAGAAAATGCATCTGCGTTGATGATGATGATTCTGCTTGTTTGGATAATCCCCAAAGCCAATGGTTCCAGCTTCTTACAACCAACGTTTAGTTAAATTTAATTTATTTATTTATATAAGGATTAGCATTTTAAGTAGCATTACTATTTACTAGTACTTATATATTGTCAATGGCACCTTATTATTGTTAGTAGAATCGTATAATAATAAGAATAAAGCTATCTACTCTCTCATGTATATTATTCTTTTCATTTCTTAATTTCATATTTTATTGAATAATGCTACGAAATTAATATTAGAAGACTAATAGGAAGTTCAATGAGTGTAATTAGAAAATATCTCCTTAATATTGACTACCAATACTTTCTTTACTCTATTTAGTTTTTTCCATAACAATTTTCTTTCTCTACTCTATTTAGTTTTTTACAAAACAATTTTCTTTGAGACGTAACCTAAGCAAGTGGATGATCTTGAACTAAATCCTAAATTAAGATGAGACGTAATTTATGATCTTGAAATGGAGGATATTTTAGGAATTAAAAGCTTAATTTAAAAAACAAAATAAAATATTCATAACTTACTTTTATAAAATTAAAAATAATTTTTTGCATTTTATACTATTAAACAAATACGGATTTTGTAATGTTTAAATATAAATTTTCTGGTCATGTAGCATTATTTTCTATAATATATTCTCATCTAATCACGTGTATAACATTTATGGAATCTGTAAATTATTAAAAATATATATTTTTTTAACTTTTGTAACAAATATCCACTGTACATATAAAAAAATTAATTATTTGTAGAAATTCATATAAATAGATAAAAAGAAAGAATTCATCTATCTTGCAGTTTTTTTTTTTTGGGCTTAATCTATATTGTAGTTTAAAAATAATGTTAAAATTTTAAATTAAGAAAATCCAAATTAAGCAATAAGTGTTTTTTTTTTGGGACAAAGGTGTTTCTTCTTTTTTTTTTTTTTAACAGAGAGGTGTTTCTTCTTAAAAACATCTAAATTCAACGTTTCCCTTTTTTGGTCTAGAAATTCAACGTTATAAAGCCTATCAAACGTCCACCGTATGTCGTACAAGAGACGCAGACAGCATATTGGGCTTATATCGACGCTGATTAAAAGTGAACTTTAATTCTACGCAACCCTCAGAATCTGGACTTACAATTGACGCTTTTTGAACACTCTATATAATGGGCTTAAAATGGACTTTACAGACAGAAGCAAAACTCCCAAATTGGGCTGCCACTACTATCACAGCCTTTCTTCTATTTTCTCTCTCTCTCTCGCTCTGGTTGGAGAGTTGAAGTCTCTCCGTCTCCCTGTCACAATAACAGCTTTTTTTTTCCCGCGAATGTACGGTTATCAACGCCGTTACCACAGAGAAGGCGGCGGAAACCTCCTCGGAAAATCGTCCCTACAGAAGCCTCCGAACAACAGCGTCTCCAAAACCCTAACGTATCCCTTCACGCATGATCATTGGACAACGAGCTTGGCTTCAGTCCCTAGCATCTGCCCTAAACCGTCTGCAATCCCAAACCCTAACCCCCTTGGCGTTCTCAAAGTCAATGGACTTGGCGGCTTCACGGATGGATTCGGTTCTTTATTTTGGTATCTCTGTTCTGCATTTTTCTTCATTGCTTTTGTGTCAAACAAATTTTCTCTCCTCTTACATTTACATACATTCTTTATATGTTTTGTAATAATTTCTGTTAGAACAAGGCCAAAACACTTAAACCGTTGTGTCCAAAGCTATATGAAATGGAAAGGTTCAGAGTTCATAATACATGATCACAACTTCGTTATGGATTCAAGCACAACAGGTTCCCTCGCCTCACCGTACCATGATCCCCCGAAGCCCGAAGGTAGGTTATACTAGGGTTAATTACTAGACTAAGGTTTAAGTAAAAGAATCTACTTTATTTGTTTTGCTTGTTTGAGTAGGTGAATCCTTTGTTCTTGATTTGTATGATTTGGAAATGGCAATATGAAGGAATTAAGTCGTTGATGAATTTGAAGAATTAGGATTGCAACACGAATGTTGTAAATTATGGAAGAATTACAACAAGGTTTGGTTGGATTTTTTTTCCCCTCTAGATTTCTTTTTACTTAAATGATGAAATTAAATTCAAGAAAGCTACTACAATTTGCTGTTATTGGTATTTGCAGGTTGGATCTTTTGGCAATTTGTGGGCTCCGGTCATCTAAATTAAAACTTTATCAATGTACGGTATTCATTCCAAGAAGCTAAGACATTATTGAACTCAAATTACAAGGAATACTATTTGGGTAAATCTAGTGTCCTTTTTGTGTCTCTATTTTCAGCTCCCAACATAAGTTGTTATTTTTGGCAGATATAGATAGATACACATTTGACTTGTCTATATTCTATATTCTTCTCAACTTGTCAACATTCACAAATAGAACTTACCTTTGTTTTTTTTTTTTGGACAATAACTTACAAAAATCCACAGCAACTACTAATCAACCCACCTAAAAATAAACGTGATCAGTTGAATCCACAGCAATTACAAATCACACCGTCATTGTTATTATTTGACATTCAAGTTGACACGTGGCAAAGGCTACGCCACTGATAATGTAGACAAATTTTGGGCCCCACATAATTATTACCCACCAACCTAAAAGTCAAAGATTCTTGTGTGCACACTCAGACTCAACAAAACAAACTTTTCTATCTTATCTTCTTCTCATTATTTTATTTCGTCTTCTTCTTCTTCCCTCTCTCTCTTGCATTGCACTTTTTCAAACCCCTGCATTTGCAAAACCCCAGAAGGGCGGTGCCTTAAAAAACCGAACTTTCTTTATGTTTTGTGTGTAGGGGAAGTTCGGTGCAAACAATTACAATGGGGGAACAACTGGAGAGGCAAGAGAGGGCGGTGGTTACGGCGGAGGACGAAGAGAAGGAGGGCTTGTTGGATGGAATGGCGGTTTTGGACTTCGACATGCTGTGCTCCTCCGTGGCGTTGAGAACCGCGCAGCGCAATTGGGGGAAGCTTGGGAGGGTTGTTGGCGATCATGATGATCATGATGAAGAAAATGGTGGAGAGTTTGGCGGAGTTTTGAGAATGTGGGAAGGTGAACTCCTTGATTGCTTCGATGACCGTCGCATTCTTCTTGAATCCACATGGTAAGTCATTTTTATCACAAACTGACAAACGTAGCGTATTGTGTTTGTGTACCTCAATTTCTGAAATGTTTGCCATATTTGGTGTTGCAGCCTTCCTTGCTACCGATTTGGGAAGAACATGAAGAGAGCTGGATTTGGTTCTTGCTACGGTCAGGTATGGATGCTTAAGTTGGAACTTTTGAGAATGATTCAATTCCAGTGTTAGAATTGGCAGTTACTTTTGTTCATATTATAAGTAGTTCTCTGAAATTATTGGAACTTCCCTGTCTAATTTTGCAGGCAACAATGTATTTCCTTCTTGCATTTGCTGCCTTCCTTAATTTCATTGCCTTTGCTATCACCAAACGGCACTGCTTTCTTTATCTGGCAGTTGCCTTCATCTTCTCAATTGGATCATATTTAGGATTCTTCCGCTCACGTATAAGACAAAAGTTCAACATTAAGGTGGCCATTTTCTCCGTTTCTTTTGTTTATCACACTTGCAATTTTTATGCCTTGATAGGTTTTGGTCTTCCCTTTTTTTCTTTCTTTCATAAGTATGACTTTTATTATTGGATCCAATTACTTAATAGTGAAATTGTTAGTAGTGTACCTGGAACCACATTGTTTGGATAAATATGGAACCTTATAACAGGCTGGTATCATTGATTGTTAATTTGCAATCCATAAAATTGACAAAATTATGCTGTTGCTGTAACCTGTTAGTATTCCATCATTTCTCATAAATAAAATATACAAAATTATGTTGTGGCCTTTATCTCCCCCCCCCCCCCCCTCCCGTCCCCCTCCCTTTTTAATTGGTATAATTAGTTCGAAATCAATCATGGAGGATTGTTACAGTTTTATACGCATATTTTTTCATCAAAGTTTGTAATTAAAAAAAGTAGGTTGACACTGATATTTTGAGTCATGTGATTTCTTCAGATGTGAACAAATTGTGTTACTTATTCATTGTTGTGCCTTGTGTGATATATTTTGACTAACCAGTGCCCCTTTTTTTAATTGAAACATTATGCAGGGTAGTGATAGTTCCTTGGACGATTGCATCTACCATTTTGCTTGTCCTTGCTGTACATTAAGTCAGGTCATTTTCAAAATTTGGTCTCATTTCAATTTGGTTTTCCTGAGATATGGACTATATCTGGATCCAATAAAGAGAAATGTTAGGTTTGTATCACATACTATGTCAACTCACCTCCACCACCATCGAATTGAGTGTATGGTAATAGGATTGTGACTTGTTCCTTTGTGTGATGCAAAGAGAGTACACTTTTGGTTACTTATATTTAAAATTTAAAATTAGTGACGGTTCATAACTTAAGATGTATAATTGGTGTCAATGTTAATTTTGAGTATTTGGTATCTTTTGTAATATCATGCAGGAGTCTAGAACCTTGGAGATGAACAATGTTCAAGATGGAACTTGGCACGGTCGTGGTGACACAGTATGCATCGAAGGCTTTGGTGGAAAGGGCATGTTAAACCCTCCTCCTGTTGTTACAATCGAGTCTGCTGCTGATAAGAGTAGCATGGAAAAGAGCATAGATTTATGCAATACAGCTTGAATTCAAGTTGACATTTGAAAAAAATGGTTCTTCTCCTGAACTGAATCCTCATGTGTCTGGATCACAAGTTTCATTACGAGTTTCTCAGGGATGTTCTCACTCGACCAAAGAAATGCAGCAAAGATCCTATGGGTCGTCGAAAGTTTGTACTCTGGCCTCATTGTTAAGGAGGCATGGAGGAAGAATTGCTTTGTGTGTTCTATGTGATTGCTTCCAATTGGTTTTGGATGGAGATCAGTGTTCTGTTTCAAATTGTCTCAGCAAGGTGAGCTGTTAAATTTGCACTTCTATTCTACATACAGCTACTTTGTGCTTCGTTCTCAACAAATAGGGTTTAGTTTTACCAAGCCTTTGTAAATTGTAATGTAGTTTGTGAGTTATGTATGAGTGGTGATGTATATCTGTCCTACTTCATTGTTGTATATATATTTAACTAAGTTGTATATATATTTAACGAATTGAGTATTTTTAATGTTAAAGTTGTACATACGCTTGAAGCCTGAAGAGCTTAATTCCTCTGGTTAATTTTTTTTGGCAACCTGGTTTAGTTTATTGTGTGATTAAGCTATTTCATATTTGATGCAGAATATTTTATGATTATTCCTAGCTCTAAGTCCCATAGATTTGATGAGATCAGCCAAAACAGGAAAATGTGAAAATAATATCGGGATGCTTTCATTGAGAGTCAAACTTAAGACCTCCCGCTTACTAAGCGGGTGCTCTAACCAACTGAGCTATGAAAGCTTTGTTGATAATACTTATAGCACCTCACACTAAATGCAAATACTAAATAGTCTATCCATTCTGCATAATATTAAATACACATCAAGTCCAAAAGATAATTATTAATTGAGTGATTGACCTCAAGAAGCGCAAGAGCGTCAAGACAAGTAGCTGTTTTTTTTTTTAGCCAAAATAATAATAATAAAGGAAATTATTAATCAATAATGCTTCAGGGGCATTGAAAATAGGCATGAATGCATTATGTATGACTTCTTTGCAAGGAAAAAAGTTGGGTTAAATAATTCGTCTGAATGGAACATTTTTAGTTAAGGCTGTGTCTCCAAGATTGAATAATCATTTCGTTCTGTCCTCATCACATGTTGCACGAAATTGAAGCAATTGAAAAACATATCATAAGAAAACACAATCATATCAGTACAATTGAAAGAAGAAAAAAAGTAATCAAGAAAATTACTTGAAAGGATGATTGAATTTAAATATAATCTTATCTCATGATATAAATTCTCAAAAGATGCAATTGAAGCTCTAAGAGTAGAACAGTGTAGATGAGTAAATAATTGATGGTTTGTGCTTTAAACTGTGATTTTGATTTCCTTCCGTTGTTTCATTAAAATAATTTTAGTCTAGTGCAAACAGCATTACAGCATGATTTGGTGATTAACTATTAAATATATTCTTTCCGCTACGTATCTTTGTGGCTTTTATTTTTATGTGGAGCATGAAATGAGGTGAGATGATGAGTTGATGAAGTGCAAAGAAGACAGGCATATCCATAGCCAACACTTTCCATTTGTGTTTTCATAAAATTTTCTTGTTTTTTAATAGCAAAATACAAACGTCGTCCCTTTAC
>JASCZI010030392.1:0-10199 GCA_036250425.1 Stylosanthes scabra | reverse complement strand
TACCCCCCCCCCCCCCCCCCCTCTCTTTTTTTTTTTCTGCATTGAAACTTTAGCAGCTTTTTATGTTTGCATGGTGAAGTCCAAATCCTACAATTATTTTTGGGTTTTTTTTATGGTTCATGTTTATATTGAACCCCACTACTTAATCATGCTCATACCTAGAAATTATGGTTTGCAATTGATTCCTTTCCTCTAAGCAACAAATTGACGTGAAAATTCAGTGAATGAATTTATACGAAAGCTTCATGTTGAATAACAGTGATGTGATCTGCAAGCTTGTAGTAAAAAGGATTGTGTAATGTCTTGAATGATGCTTTATCCTTAGCCATTCAATTAGCTATCTGATTTGTAATTCCAGGTTAATATTATGGCACATACCACGGATGTTCCCCTCTCTACAGAGCAGCTTTCAAAAATTCGACGACTACTGAAAAAGCATAAAGCTTTATGTCAAAGGGATTCTTCTAAAATTACTTCTGAACAACACCAGGAAGAAAAAGTAAAAGGAACGTTAACACCACATGCTGAAGAAGTGGAACAAAAAGGTTTGCAGAGAGTGGTCAAAGAAGAAGTTGACTTTTTAAGGAGAGTCAATAGAACAGCTTACATCTCAACTCTCTCTGAAAATGCAGTTAGTGAAAGTATAGAGAACAGTTTTTCACAGAATAGAGAATGTGATTTATCTGATTCTGATTCAGAAGCCACAGTTCTCGATGGGTTTTTTACAGGCCGTAATCCGAGAAATCTGTTTGAAAGCTCCAAGGATAAAAATCAGTTTTTCGCCGAGCAGTCTGGGGCCCAATGGGATGTATTTCGCAAACAAGATGTTCCAAAGCTCATGGAATACCTTATAAGACACTGCGATGAGTTTTCTCATAACTATGACAATAATAAGGAGGTAAGTCCGAACAAAGACAATTCTTAAGGATGTTTTTGTTTGAACTGGTGGTTATTGATTTACATTTTTTGCAGATGGTTCATCCAATTCTAGATCAGTGCATTTTTCTTGACAAAAATCACAAAACCAGGCTTAAGGAAGAGTTTCGTAAGTATACATACTTCTGTGTTTCATGATCTGATACAATCCCCAGGCAACTCTATATTTACACAACTCTCATTGTTACCAGAGGTTGAACCATGGACATTCAATCAACATGCTGGAGAAGCTGTTGTCATTCCCGCTGGATGTCCATACCAGATAAAAAATCCTAAGGTTTTGTGCATTAGTATAATGACTTGGGGGGTGGGGGAGCTAAATTTTATGAATGTATGATTTTTCCCCCTTTATTTAACCCCTCCCTTTTTTAATCTACAGTGTTGCGTTCATGTGGTGTTGGAATTTGTGTCACCGGAGAATGTTTCCGAGTGTATCCAGCTGATTGACGAGGTCCGACTTCTGCCAGCAGGCCATAAAGCCAAAGTAGAGAAGTTGCAGGTATATTCTATTTTGGAAACCAGTTCCTGCTTTCTTCTATTAATTGTTAGGATGGAATTGACAAGGCCCTCTTGAAACAGGTGAAGAAAATGGTGCTTCACAGCATGAATGCTGCAATTAAGGAAATACATGAGCTTACAAACAAGCAAACCAAAACATGATTGCACCAGCTATCTTCCATTTTTGTATAGATTAATGTCCCCCCAAAAAATAAAAGAAAATCATAAAGTTCTAGCTGCAAGAAAAAAGGTACTCTTATTAAATTGATTAGTTTCTTCAGTGTAACCATTTGTGCCCTACCCAAATTTGAAATAATACTTGATGGTCCGTGTATATATTTTTTATTGAGAGAGGAAATAGTTTAGTTCTTTAACTTTTTAAAGTGATTTCGATTTTCGATTGAAAGGAAAGAGCGGTTTCATGAGGTTTGGTATGTAGAAACAAAATTTCAGTGCCTCTAAGAGAAGAGAAGAGAAGAGAAGCGTTTTACTCTAAAAGCATTCATACAGTGGAGAAGAGAAGTTGCATATATCTAATTATGCAATTACGAAAAGAGGATGCCATTTGATCAGCTGTGTTGAGCAGTGTAAATCTGTGTTTATACTTTATAGTACAAATAGCATGCGAAATGTGGCATTGTAGACAAGAAACACATTTGACCTATCTTATTTCTTACTTCTTTAGAGTAACATTTTTAATTATAGATATGAACATACTAGTAAAACTTAATTTCTTTGATAAACAAAAAATTCCAACAACAAAAAAATATAGTTTTCACCATTCTCAACTATAAATTATTTTATGAAATCAAGAGATAAATACAAGAGAAAATACATATATTAAATATTTTGAAAAAATTGACAAAGAAACAAAGAGAAATGTCTTAGTTTTTTTTTTTTTTGACGGGTAGAGAAAATGTCTTAGTTAAGAATGGTGAAAAAGGTCCTTTAGTCTTATGTTCGTCAAAATTGTTTCTCGAGCCTCAGCCCTCAAGAAACAAAGGAACCTCCTGAGTCCTTAGGGGGCCATGAGCCCATCAATTGTGTAAGAAAGAGACTTTGCCCAATCAGCTCTGAGCACCAATGTCTGCAACGTCTGCATCACATCATACCCGGGATCAAGCTTACGCTGCCAACCCTACACAAATTACATTATGCACAAGTTACACACACAATTTTGACAACATAATCTAACAAATTCACCAGCATCAGGACAACCGGATTTGTGCTTTGTATCCAATGGGGGAGGGGAGTAAGTTTTCAAGAAAAAATGAATACAAGTGTCATTTCTCCATTAATAAGAATAATACCAGGCAGCAGAGTATAATCAATTATGACTAATGAGAACTTGAGAACTTATAAAGGGCATACTGTTTTCCATTACTTTCCAAGTCCCATGATAAATAGTGGTATTGTCGCATACTACTGAGCTTGGTAAAAAGATAAGGGGAAACAAATTTACCTCAAGAACCAGGGTTGTCACCATGACAGTGCAAACATTGCCATCTATATTAACTCTATGACGCCTGACTTTCTCCAGTAATTGCTCTATGCACTCTGCAGGATGAACCAGGTCACCTTCTGGAGTGCCCCAAAAGTTAAATGCCTCTTCCACTTCCTATTAGAAAAATAAAGAGGAAACCAATGGCTCAGAGTCATATCCATGGAGTTCAAAGTAAATGAAAAAAATAATATATATCTGCAGATCATTAATCGGTCCATAAAAAGTTAATCTCAATGGCAAAACTAGAGATATTCAGTATCAATGAAACCAGGAAATTCTACATAAGAGCGCCTTACCATGCTCACCTTGAAATAGAATGCAACAATTCAATAATCCATATTCAAACAGTTGTATCTTGAACAAATTACCTCAATGAAAGCCTCTGGATTTGGGCAGTTCTGTTTCTGTGATAATCTGAGTGTGCACTCTGCAGCTGTCCGACCATCTCGGCGGGCAACAGCTTTGAAAAATTCCAATAGATTTACCCGGTCACTGCCGGAGAGTTCAGCAGTCATGCCTACATCAAGGAAAACTACATGAGGCTTTGATTTGAAGAGCTGATTCCGGCGCTTGCCTTGAGATACACGAACAAGGATATTTCCAGGATGCATGTCTGCATGAATGAAGTTATCCACCTGAAAGAATGTACCACAATATATTGGAAGCTAAACTTCATCTTGTTCAAGTCTAAACAGGATCCAACTTCTAGTTCATACATAGGATGTAATATGATTATTATAGATCAAAGGGAAGTTAGAGAGCAAACTTGTTTGTGAATCAAATAAGAAAAATTGTTGAGATAAAAAAGAATTGCCATTAGCTAAAAACCATAAAGAGGCTATGGAAAATAGCCTGTATCTGGTCTAATGTTTCATCCAAAGTAAATTGAAAATCTATAGAGTAAGAGTTAATAACAGTTAATGAAAATTCAGATACTGTCTTTTTATTGCTAAATTTTTTCATAAAAACTATCTGCAATTGCACAAGTCTCGCATGCGTGCGTTATTCCAGCATTTTAAAACCCAAACCTTTGCTTTAACTTTTCAAACACTCATTATGTTTCCAGTATCGATAGCAAACATGGAGATTCCTAAGATATTAAGCCATGTAACAAGGCAAGCTATTCTCTTTTTCAGGTACAAAAGAAGAATTACATTAACAAGAAAAGAAACTACAAGACTTAATCTCTTAGCCTATCTAGTAGAGAAACACTGATAAAGAACCATGAATTTGTTTTCTCTACATGTCAATTGAGAGAAATATTTAGTAGCATTAAGAAAAACTTGATTGTTCAAAAATTATATTGCATGAAAACTTGTTGGATAAAAATTGCAAATGAAAGATGTTACCACTTACCAGTAGCATCTTTAGAAGTGCATGAGTCCCAATATGAGCAAGAGCACTTTTAATCCCCTCATGTCCTTGAAGTTCATCAACATAATGTGACACACTTTCCCCATTTTCATAGGTTTCCACCAAGACTGCAGGATGCACAAGTGGATACACGGGTTTAGGAAAAGAGACATCCTTCCATTTACGGAAGTTGTAGATAAAACGGCTCAAATGAGCAGCTTCCCTTGCAAGGTCAACTTGAGACAGCATGAAAACTGCAAATTGTTGGACACTTTCATCCAATCTTAACCAATTGAGAGCAGGAATAAACCTTGAAGATTTTGCCACCAAATTGATAATGGCAAAATCTCTTCTAATAGATTCTCCCACACCAGGATGTCTAACCTTCACTGCAACCACCAGAGACTTTGCTTTCTGACCAGGGTATCTAGATCTCAAAAGAGCACGATGCACTTGAGCAATACTACCAGATGCTACAGGAACTTCTTCAAAGTTCTCAAAAATTTCGGAAATCTTTCTCCCAAAAGCTCTTTCTATAGTTTTTTTTGTGTAGTAAAAACTATGTTCAGGAGCTTTAGTATGAAGTTCAGAAAGCTTCATACATAAATCCCGAGGAAAGAGATCAGGCCGAGTAGCAGCCCATTGCCCCCATTTTATGAATGCTGGGCCTGCTTTTTCTAATGTACGATGAATTACACGGAGCCAAACTTTCCTAAACTCTGGTCCAAAATAATCTGCAACTGGTGCCATCAGTATGCTTGGAGTGAATAACATTGTTAGATAGATAGCTCTCACTAATAAGATGAGGCCTTCGACAACAGCAGCTGCAAAGGCAAACATGTAGTTGTACCCATCTTGTGTATGCATATACAAAGCATTCTGTGATGGGCGATGTTTTGCATGTGGCCAACTTCTTCGCCGAGCCAATGCTAGTTCTCCCCATGTCAGTGCAAAAATACTAGGGACCAAGAAATAGTAACGAGCAAAAGTGAGGCTCACTGCTTGAGCAATCATATGTATTGAGGTTAATGTGTTGTGGCCATTAGAAGAATACTTTTTATATAGAAATTTCCAAGCTATTTGAGAATTATATGCTGCTGCATTACTTGTTGAGGTTACAGTGTAGTTGCTGAAAGAACACCCTTTGTGAAAGTTTCCTCTAGTTCCATGCCATAAGCATGAAGTGCATGCTTCACTGGGAAACTTATGTTGCATATGCAACCTGCATTGATTGATACTAGGTCCAGCTGAGACAAAAGCCCCATTTCTACTGAGTTCCTGATATCTGTTTCTATGGACACAAAGAATAGACTTGGCAACTCTCCTTATATTTGCAAGCATCAAAAACCTGCAAACCCAAAAGTGACATTATAAAACTGAAGTGACCATATTCCAAACTGTATTATCATTTATGTTATGAATACAGTCAATAAAATATTTCCCCGGACCTAATATAAAATATTAAATTGGTCTCCACTACTCAGTTTGGAGAAGTATAAGTTTCAGTTTCAAATTCATCCAGATAACTAGGATGCACGGCTAATTCTAACCTTCCATGTGAAAATCCCTTTTGAAGGAAGGAATTTAATATAACAATATGCTCTTCAAATTACAAACAAGTAGTTAGTTTAGAAGGTAAAAGTAGTTATGTATATTGTATATTGTAGCAACAGCAGCATGAATGGTAAGTGAAATTGAAGAGAGCAGAAAAGAATGAGCGTAAGTTGAGAAATAAAAATAGATATGAATATGAATAAGGTAAGATGGGAAGGAATAGAAGAGAAGAGAGGGAAAGTGAACCTGAGGAGGAGAGGCAGGACAACATGCTAGAAAAGAGGAATGGCGGTGGAGACGAGGAAGCAGAAGCTGCGGAATTGAAGAAGGAACAAGATTCAGTCAACAAAACTCGCCTTGCCGCGATTCTTAGTCGGTGACGGTCATAAAACCCATACCCCTACTTCCCTAGGAAATAGGAATAACAATAACCCCTTCTTGTTTTTATTACTTTTTTTAATTTTTCACTCATATTTCATTGCTTACTCCATGGAATTTGGATCCTCTAAAAATAAATTAATTGCTAAGATGGATTAATTACCTTTCAATTTGTAATTTCAATTATTTATAGGTTTTAATATCTTAATTTAACCATGATTAAACGTTTCATTTCTATTATTTCACCTACCATAACCACTTAACCAGCATCATATTTTTCTTTACTTTTTCACATCAAGAGTATCACTTCCTAAATCTATCTAGAATACTCTCGGGACTAACAACTCAAGAAAGTGAATAACCCCATCTTTCTTCTCTCATTAATTACAAATCACATTTTTTTAATTTGTTTCGGTAGGCAAAATTTGTGGTTTCTTTTCTACTGTTTTTGTTGGGTCAAAACTCAAAAGCCTTTTCTTTTTCGGTATTAATTCAAAAGGCTTACTTGAGCTTTTATTCACTTTTTTCTATGTCAAAACTAGAGTTGTGTTTTGGATATGGAAACAACCTAGAGATTTTTTTATGGAATCCACAAATTTTTTGGTCAAAAGCTATTATCCATTTTCAAAAACGTGGCAGACCTGAATCCAAATATTAGATTCTCGATTTATGTGATGATCCAATAGGAAAGCAATATACCATACTAGCATTATTGGGCCACCAAATAGATGGATCTGACTTCCACAACATGTGTTTATGTATATTTCACCAAAAAAAAAAATAATGACCCAAAAAAAAAATAATGTATATTTCATAAAAGAATTAATCTCCACAATTAAAAAAAAAATTAATCTCCAGTACCTCTATACACCTCCGTACACCTCATTTATAATACGAAAAAATATAAATATTAGTACAGAAAAATAAAATTTCAGTACTAATATTTATATTTTTTCGTGTTGTAAATAAAATATATAAATATATAAAATGGTACATGTAATATTATTATTATTCTTATTTAATTTTATTTATTGCTAATTTATCTTCCTTTTTTATTGACTCGTCTCAAAAACTAATAACATGTAATAGGGTATATAATAACTCAGATTATAATTAATATTTTTCTCATAAAAATTTGTGTGAATAGGTACGTAACTTCCTAACTAAAATGAAAGAGTAATGTTACGGTACCAATATTAGGGTACTAATAGGGAGCCAATGAGTGTAATTAGGGAAATAATATGTGGTAAAAGAGGAGAGAGAAAATAAGAAAAAAGCCTATTGATCACTTATTGGTTAACAAATTATAGACTCCCTAAACTTTTTCAAAATGAAATATTCATAGGACTTGGCTAATGAAAAAATGGGACAAATAAGATGCGTTTGGTGTGCACTGTTTTCAATTTTCATAACTTTTCGAAAGAAAAAATAAAAATTGAAGAACAAGCTTAACCTTAATTCAATTGTTTTTTTTTTTTTAAATTCGGTGACAATTGTTTTTACATTTAAAGAACGTATATAAAGTTGCATGCATGTGCGTAGCTATATAGCAGCTAAATCGATGTATCCTCCCTAACAGTGACCGAAGTCGTTTTCCAAAAAATAATTTCAGACTTGTGCATTTTGAATCTTATTTTGTTTCAATCCTTTGATATGATATGATAAGGACTGCTGCCAAAGAAAGTAGCTCATTAGTTGTTACTTATTACAATTGCACTGGATGGTTTTGTTGAGATTATTACTCTAATTGCACCCACGTATTCCTTATCTAATCAAAACCAATTAATTAGCTACTCAATCACATCATTAAACTATCGAACTCTATATATGCTAATGTATTGTGGCGTTTTCTAATCACTGAATTACGACAAGGGTTTTTTCAAAATACAATATCAATTTCATCTAGTTCCACCGAAAGTTTAAGTGTATTTTTCTGGCACAGTTACTCATATTATTATCATGTTTGGTGGGTTGAAAATTCGACTTCAACTTTGAATTGTTGTAGTTTTTGTAGCATAAATTTTCATGTTTTGTCACTTCTTAATAAAATGGACACCATTAGTATAAGCTATATTAACACATATATGCGCTGTAGAAATTAGCTACACACATTTGTCACGTCTTAATATAGTATATGGAGAAAGTTTGGTAATTTTTGTTTAGCAACAATAATTATTCATAACCAAAATTAACATTTGAAAGGAGGGAAATAAATTTACTAATCCAACTTATAATAACAAATTTCAGTTAAAAGTGAAACACCGAAGCATATTTATATATTCATTGTACTATCTATAAGTATATATATTATATTATCTTCTGACTTTTGTTCAAATTATCATCATCTTATCCAAAGAGGGCTGTTGTAGTGCGTGTTAGGTGCAAACTTATATTTATGGCAGCCGTTGACAATTCAGGTTATTAGGTGTTTGAACTAGCTAGGTAGTAGTATTTAGAGTTGTTTTCAACCTAAAGTTGGTTAAATTAATTATACCAATTGCAATAATAATATAATTATTGATTAATTAATTATTAATTAGCCTTCTATTTGTAAGTCAAAACGAGAAAACTTTGGCCTTATATTTAAGACTATATACTATTGAAACGCAGATTTTGATAGAAACTTAAATAATGTATATGTATGTATTAGTTGAATATTATATTTAGCGGTAATGCGTGGTGGGACATGTATATATGATTTCATCAAATTGAAATTTGGTGATTGTTAGTTAAAAAAAAAAAGGTTTTAATTCTCTTGTAAAACCGTTAATTTTTTAAATTCCCTATCCAACAGCCTCAGAAGAAGAAGCAAAAATTATGCTTCTAAATTAGCGACAAAAGGAAAAGGCAATCGTTATTAGAAGTTTATTATAGCACACTATTAGCACCAGTTTGTCATTTGTAAAGTTGGATTATAAACAAACTACATATTTTTACGCGAAGTTACCATATATATTATTTAATGTTTATATAATACAATAATAAAAATTTTACTAATTAAATGAAGGGTTCTTATTTAATTATCTTAGTTGTCAAACAAAATGTATATTGTATAGCATGATGATCGATTAGATGACATAATAAATATAATGCATCTTGTATTATATATGTCAGTACAGTATATATAACTTTAGCTTATAGAAACTATAGTCAATTATTAAGGCCATAATGCGGCAAGAGAAAAGTTGGATACAACTTTATTTATTACTAGTAATCTAATTTCTTGTGCTACAGAATAGAGATCCTGTTTTGGGCGCAGTTCACATTTTGCTTCAACGTATGACGGTGTCATCTAAAAGAAGACATAAAAAGAGACAAAGAAAACTGCGTGCTGAAATTAAAGATAAATTAGGAAGAGGAAGGAAAATGTGATAAAAAAACCCGCTTTTAAGACTTCACTTATTCAAAACCTTTTGAGACTCGCTCTCCGTTTTCTTTGGACGGCTGACAATGAAAGCAATGTTATTTACTTTTATTTGCACTACGTAACTTATTATTTTACATGTAACATTTTTATCACTCCATTCATTATTTTCATTTCACATGCATATGTAATATTCTAAATTACACTAACACAAATTCAAATTAGTCAATAATCTTTTTCATCATAACGCTAGCTATTTTGCAATAATTTTCTTCTATGTGGCTAAAATGGGCGAAAATTTGTCATTCTCTATTTACTTATTGTTGTGACAAAATTGATCCGAGTTTTTCAATTGGCACAAAGGTGATGCTTCTCGAACGAATTTAAAGACTTTGCATCAGATAACCACGAATGTTTATTTACCGCGTTTAATTTACCCACTTGTTTCTATTAATTTTTTTTTTTTTTTCAAGGTTTAGTTTTTTTTTAATTTCTTCATTACCCCAATACTATTTCTATTTTTTTTGAAATAGCTAATTCAAATATCTGTTTATCTTAGTTCATGCTTAAAATTAATATATATATATATATATATATATATATATATATATA
>JASCZI010030391.1:0-39141 GCA_036250425.1 Stylosanthes scabra | reverse complement strand
AATACCAGAATTAGGATTATGAGTATTCTAGGGCTAATATGGGAGATTAGGGTTAAGAGAATGCATACCTTGAGGGGGTGTTGCCCCCTGCTTATATAGTGGCTGGCGATTAAGATTCGGATGAGATCATGAAGAGATCCCCTCAAATCTTTCCTCTTTTAGCTTGATCTTTTATCTTTTAGCTTAGTCCTTGACTTATGGACCAAGTAAGTTGATTATTGATTTAATGGATTGGGCCTTACTGGGCCGGTCCGTAACAGTAAGTTAGTTAAAATAGTTCTATGCATATGATCACTATAAAATATATACTTTGGCTATTGCTTTCATCTTTATTATATTGTAGATACCTAATTTAATCACCGTTTTGCTTCCATTCTCTGTCAACCTAACTATAGACAGAAACCAAATTAAAACAACACAAAAGTTTCACTCAACAATCTTGCTGATGAATTTATTAAATTCTCAAATCAATCTAAGTTTTCAAATTAAAATTCTAAAGTAGTGTAACGACATAAATAATAATAACATACCTGTATTATTCCTAGCCCTGAATAAATTAAACTGATATAATATTTACAAATCAGACGAACTTAATTTTTCTTTGTTCAAGCAGTATTGCATTGAGGAAAAAGCTGTCCTCTGTTGGCATATCTAACGTTCTCGCATGTAGCCACCGTGCCGCCATGGTCACCTTCGGGCTTTAGAATCACGTCTTGCAAATAGATTGATCTGCAGGGGAAGGTTTTGCTGCAGTTGAATTTGATTGCAACTTGTGTTGCACTTGTTCCTACGATGTTTTGGTACACCACATTGCTCAATTCCACTGCTGATTCCTGATATTCAAGCAGTGCTTAAATTATAAATAATAAATATCTAACCTTGATTCCTAACTGTTTTTTTAGGGAGAATCTGTTCCTAAAATTGTCTTTCTAAGATGGAAAGATTGTGATAAGGAGAAAGACAAAGATTAATTTCCCCTCATGGTAGAGTCACCAAAAAAATTTCCCCTTATTGTAGAAATTAGAAGAGTAAACACTCAATCCGGGCTCTGGCTATTGGCAATTTGAACATGTCGCTCCCCTAATGATTATAAACCCCAAATTAGTCCTGACAACATGAAAAAACTTGACAAATCAATCCTTCATAGCAGATTGTCAAAGGGTAGTCATGGTGATGTGTCAGTTTATGTTTGATGTGTTAATCTGCTATTTGACACATCAGACATGAATTAACACGTCATCATGTCTACCGTTTGACAACATGCTACAATAGTCGATCTGTCAAATTTTACATTTCGTCAGGAATCAATTTGAGGTTTTATAATCATTAATGAACGCTATATTCAAATTGCAAATGTTCAAAGTTGAATTCGGCGTTTACTCAAACTAAAAAGTATAAAAATAAAAATTAAAAGACGGTGACGACTAAGGTTTTGGTTATATGGTACCCAAAATTTTAGGTTTTTTTTTTTACATTTTGATAATATATTTTATTTTTATTTTTTAAATTAAAAAATGTTTGAAATAGTAAAAAAAGAAATTATTTTGAAACATTCTTAAAGTTGTATAAATACCATAGTTATTATAGCCGTGTATATATATAGTCACTATAATGTACACGTATAAAATTTTTGGGACAAAAAGAATTGTAATTCTATCCCTATCTTAACGACCAAACAAATTTACTTATCTAAGATAAAATCAAGTTTTAAAAAATAAAAATGTAAGACATGGTCATTGATAAAAAGGGCTTATTATACTTGTCTCACTTTTTTGTAGTTAGAATTAATTAGGTACCAAATATTCCCAAAGCAAAAATGATTTATTCAAAATTAAGAAACAAAGGGGAAAACAAAAAGGATTCAACTCTGAGGGACAAGTCACCTGTTGTTCGCATGGTTCTTTCTGATCGCAGTAGTTTTGATCTATGATTATGGGATTTGTCACGTTTCGCATTGCTATGTTCATAAATTTGATGTCTTTTGCATATCCATAACCTCCCTATGTTAAGATTGACCAAAGTATATAAGAAACGAACAATCTCTTACATGTATAACATGCTAAAGGACTTACACATTAATTAGTTAGAAAAGTTCAAGACTTCATATATATGGCATTATTGGGCATTAAAAATAAAATAAATAAAAAACCGGACCCTTTTCTTCTTCTTTTTTCCCTCAAAATATCTAACAGATAGTTCCTTGTCTCTTTTACTGTAAGATTTAAATAACAAGCGTATTCTATAATTCACTTTACCAAAATATCCTTCAATAATAATCATTATAATTATATATAAATTATTCATAATTATTTATATATAAATTAATAGATAATATTTTATATATATTTATTTTATCAACTAAGTTCAATTAATTTATTTATTTTTATTATAAATAAAAGACTATTCAGACACAAAAATATTACAGAAAAAGAGGTGACGAGCCAATGGCTAAGGTAGTTGGACGAGGAAATTCAACTGAGCAAGTCAAAGAGGACCTGAAACAGAACGTTTTACGCTTGTGGATTGTAATAATGTAGATTCTGTGCTATTCTTATATTTGCATGTTTTAGTTGTTTCACTGTTAGTTTTGTTAAAGTATTCAGTTGACTCCTTCCATGTTTTGTAACCTCTCACCTCCCACTCTTGGGGTTTTTGGTGAGCAATGAACTATCGAAAAAAATAAAAAATTATTTTAGTGTCAAATAGTATATAAAATTACATTGAAATAAATTTTTATTTGAAATTGAAATAATTTTCTATTTATAACATAGAATAAATAATTTGATTAAATTTGGATAGATGAAACAAATATGCATTATTGTAAATCAAACTAGTGTGGTAAGTGCCATGGAATTTTACAGGAAACAAATGAAAACTAATGAGTGTGCCGGTTTTAAGTAGTTAAGAATGATGACATATGAAAATGAAAGAAAGTTGAGCAACAAGATATTTCAAACAAGATGCCTCATTTGACTTGTGTGAAGGCCGTTAAGAATTGGTGGCTTATGTAAACTTGCCGAACCAAGTTAGCTCAAATATTGGAGGTCAACTTTGGTTTCATAAGTGATTTCCCACCAGATAAAAACTTTTAACAAGGCATGTTAGATTGTATAAGCTCAATGGTAACTACTCGATGCTTAAAAAAATAAAATAATAACTGAATAAATAAAAGGGCATGCCTCCTGAATCATTTGGTCAATGCCAATCATGTGTTACTTATATAAAAAATCATTTATCAAATCAATTATTTATATTTTGGGGTCGTCATTACCTCTTGATCAATTTCAAGCTTCAACCAAATTGTACTTAACTTTTCAGTTTAAGTTTATTTTTTTTAAAAAAAATAAATAAATAAATTTAATGAATATCATAAAAAGACATTAGTGGTAAACACATTGTGAAGTTGTGATGATTAGTGAGATGAGTTTACCTGCCAAGTCTTGATGCGAACCCCATTAGTGGTTCCTGTTAACGTGGCTCCGTTGATTATTACATCCGAGACTTGTGCTTCCGACTTACCAGCTCCTAAGCTTCCAATGCTGCAACATTAACCAATAAAATTCAAATTTTGACTACAGTTAATAAATACTTAACTACAATTAAACTAAATTAAGTAGAGTAAGTATCTCACCAAAACTCTAATAATAACAATAACAAGTAAAGTAAGTCCTCAAACCTAATTCCATGCCCTGGCCCACAAGCTATATTGGTAGCACGAACATTTTGGGACCCACTCACTATTGAAATGCAGTCATCACCTACAAATAGTAAAAATTAATTACAAATTTTAAAATTCAAGTGATTCTTTTTTAAAATGTAACTATTTTTTAGAAAACTATAGATAAATAATATTTTTTTAATCAATAAATTAGTTAATAAAAAATAGAATATTTATAATCATTATTTATAGAATATTTATAATAAAAAAAATAAAACATTTAAAATCTAAAACAACCAACAATCAACTAGAAAAAATAGAATATCCGAAATTTATACATAAAACATTCGAAATTTAAAAAATAGAACATCCAATATAAATTATTTGTCGAAATTTATTAGTTACCTACCTAGCATTGTTACTATTTTTTAAAGCAAAATAAGTTTTGAATCCACTTAAATATATTTATTTTCTACTCATAGAACAAGACTTATTCGTAACTTAAATAATTTTTTACTATTTATAGAATATGATCCTAAAACTTTTTGTCCTAAAACGAAAAAATATTAACAAGTATCTTTTATTAATAATCAATATTTTGAGGAACGTCTTATTTTTTATTTTTTAGTATTATGATGATTTAATATTTAGGAGTTTTTAGAGAAATGTTTATCTAAAATAATAAATTTTGTTGATTATGTAACATTACTTTCTTGAGTTATGTTATTTACACATCAAAATCAGCCACTAGTATATAATACATATTAAAATATAAATTAAAATACATATTAAAAATAATAAAATTATACATGTCTTGATGTATAATTCATGTATAAATACAAGGTGACTTATTTTGATATGCAAATAAAATTGTTATACTTGTTATTAATACGTTTTTAAATGTTTACTCATTTAGAATTTAAGATTTAGAGTTGATGGTTTAAAATTTAACATTTATTATTTAAAATATTAGCCAAATATTAGTTAAAACTAATAAATTTTGTTGGTGGTCATGCAGTCTTACTCATTCTAAAATTTTTAATTCAGTTATGCTACATGTACACCTCTTTTCTCTAACTAAGTCAAACAAAGTGAATTTTGCTCACTCGAATCCTAAGCGCACAAACAGAATATTACTACTAGAACGAATAGAAAATTTAAAAGCAAACGAACAGGTTTTAAAACATGTTCATGTCAACTATAAAAATATGTTCGTTGTACATATAAATTTCTGTTCATACAGTGCGCGTGTGAACAACTTGGTTGGACTTTGTTGAAAAAAATAGTTGTACGTCTAGAATTATTGTTTTTAATAATATAAAATTTAATTTCTAACATAAATTTTTAATATCTAATATCGCTGTGACATGTTTTATCACATTAATAAATATTTTAAATTTTCACGTCAATATGTAATGAAATAAATTAGTAGTAGAAATAGAATCAAAATGTTAAGAAAGAAAATGCCTACAAAGATTTAGAAGGAAAAAGGAAAAAAAATGTGTATTTTATAATATTAAAAAACTTATGTGATCTAATCTATATAGTTTTACCTGTACGAATAACACTGTCTCTTACGAATATATTTTTTGTCTCTGTGACGTGAAGCCCATCAGTGTTAGGGCTATTCCCAGGAGCTTGAACCACCAGGTTTGAAGCTGTGACGTAGTTGCATTTCTGAAATCTAACATGCATTTGTTGTGCATTTCTGAACCCAATGTTTTCCACTCTCAAATTGTTGCATTCAATGAAAGTCACAGCCTAATATATAATTAAGCGACATAATTATTTAATTTCCACAAAATAATATAGTCTATAAGAAAAAAAAAATTGCATCGCTAGTTATATAAAGAAGAGTTTCAGGTATTGTAGAAATATCAATGTTCTCGACTTCTTGTTGTTTTAGCCATTTATCTTAAGATTTATATATTATACTATCAAGAATAATGACTAAAACAACGGGAATACTGATATTTTTTAAATATCTAAATAATGTACATTATTTAACAGAAAATCACTTCCATAAACATACAAAAATAATTTTTTTATGAAAATTTAGCTAAATTACATTTTAAAAAGATATATTAATACTTTTAAAAAGATAACACTTTTATAATATATTAAAATCTAACTATTCAATTTTTTATTCGATGATCAAAATAAAAAATTTTCATATTAAGATAATTTTAAAATCTTTATTATAGTATAACATTAGATAGTTTAACATTGATAAAAAGATTTAAAATTATTTCAGAATTATCATATTTCGATAATTTTAACCATTAATATGAATCATAAAATATATAAGATGAATAGTTAAAACAACTGAAATAGCAGCATTCTTATAATGCAGGAAATTTTCCTAAGAAGAATGACTTACGGTTGGTGCATCTTTACATGGCTGCTCGATTGTCGTACAACAGGGGGAAAGAAATAGCAAGAAAGAAAGAAATCACCGTTAGTGTTGAAAATCACAATAATCAAATAAATTAAAAGATAATGTTACGAACAAAGGATAAGGGTGCCCTTTTTTTATTATTATCTAAAAAAAAACAAAGATTTTAGAACCAGGAGCGAAACTAGAGGAAAATTTAGAGGGAACCAAAAGATAATTTCTTAATAAAAGAGGATTATAATTGAAATTTTAGGAGGGCAAAATTGTAATTTAAGTATAACTTATACCAAAACATTTTTGGGTTGAGGGCCATTGCTACCCTTCAAATTCGCCCCTGTTTAGAACTAATATTTTTTACATAGTTAAACAAAAACGGGGGTCATTAAATATTAGTTCGTTAAAATAATCCAAACCACTAACCGAAGAATTAATAAGTAACAGCAATTAATGGTCATTCAAACATGCATTCCATAGCTCTTGCATAAAAATAATTAAGAAAAAAGAAACAAAGAGAAACTATTGCAAATCTTTTTGTCTCATAATATGATCCCTAGAAAATAGCTGGGGAAAATGAAAATCCAATGGGCATACATGTAGCAGGGCAACGTCAATTTCGAACGGGGGTTTTAATTTTAACTTTTAATTAAGTTAAAACTTTATTAATTTAATTAACCCGTTAAATTAAATGAATAATTGGGTAACTTACAAGTCTTTCGTTAATTTTACAAGAATGCTCCCACCATATTTTGCCATTTCCATTGAAAGTGCCGCCGCCATAAACACGAAAATTCGTTAAATTAGCAAACTGTATCCAGTGCTTTCTATCTTTTTCATAGGCTGAAATTTTAGGCCATGCTTTGATTGTTCCATGTAACTAACATTGTAACACAAACACAAAAATGGGGACAATCACAATGAGTTACTTGTCATGGAAGGTGAAGCTAATAATACATAATAAGAAGAAATATACAACAATCAAAGCATTTAACTTGTGAAACAATGTATGCTTTCTCACCATAAAAGTGGTATTGGTATGGCATGGTCCTGAAAATTTTATTGGCTTAAGGTGATACACCTTTTTTTGTGGGACCACAAGAACACCCCCTCTTAAACATGCTAACTTCCATGCCTTCTCAAATGCCTATGTGTAAGAAAAGACCAAAAACAAAAAAGGAAGAAATAGTCTGTCAGCGTCAAAAGATCAAAGAATTATATTAAAAAACACAGAAAAGAAAAATGAGTAAATTTTTTTGTTGAAAATAAATGTCACAACTAACAAAATTATATTGGTTTAGTGATAAAAATGCATATGGCCATAGACAAATATACTGTAATAATAACTAACAAGGATATGTTAAGATCATCACAGTATCTCTAATATGACAGATTAAAAATTCGACAAATATTATCCTTGTGATTTAATTTATTCCTAAAAGAAATGCTCCGAACTTCAGTATAAAGGATAACATATACTACCCTTTGAGAGAGTAGGAATGAAAAAAAGAAAAATCATAAAAGGATTAATGGTTTATACATGTTACCTTATTATCAGCTCTTCCATCGTTGGATTTTGCTCCATAGTGTGCAACATTAAACGTTTTTTTACACTTTGAAGATGGTGTTGATTGATGATGATGAGCCCTTAACACGATATCCACATTTTCATCATGTTTTGTCTCCATCATCAACCTCCTAGGGCCAATGTAAGAGCCAAAACACAAGCCAGAGGAAGAAACCAATAATATGATGAACAGAAGTGATGAAAGAGCAACACTACTTTGCGGAGACATTGTAATTCTATATTCTTATGTTTTTTTTTTTCCACTTTTTGAGAAGAAAAAGAATAAGAAACTACTGAATGAATAAATGAATGAATGTATATGAATGAAGAAGCTAAGGTTGTAAATAAAATATGCTGGTTGGGAATATTTGTGGTAAAATGTCAAAGGAAGAGCTATTATATTTATAGTGAAAGTTCGGAGCCGATTTTATTGAGATAAGAGAGAAAGTGTGTTTATAAAGGATTTGAGATTCTAGTGTATGAGACGAAACCTGTACTGCCGTGGTACATACCGGATTTAATTTAAGTCAATGTTTGTTTCAAAATTGATACAATTGAGAAACAAAAAACGATAGATCTCTTAAAATGTGTAATTAAATAAAAGATAAGGAAAATAAATAAAAAGTTGGGGTTAGTTATTTTCTGGTGGCTTTTGCTTGTTTACCAACAATTAAGTATTTTGGATTTTGTGTTCATGCATTTAGCATATGCGTTTGACTACTATATACCAAATTTTGAACTATAACGTGCGTGTGCAACATACATTAGATGCATCGAAGAATGTAATACTATTTTGAATTTTAATCGGATAGGATTAATGTCTTTGACATATAGCCATATAATAAGAAATAAACATCTAAGTTGGGCAGCAGCATTCAATGAAAAAATTCGTTTTCCTTCATTGGATATTTGCCAAAATTAGTGGATACCATGTATATCCCAATAAGGAATAAACGAAATGTGCAAGATTTTTTTCCGGCATATATATTATTTGACTTTTTATTTCCTTGTTAATTTCATTTATTTTTCTAAAATGACACGTTATTAAGCGGAGTTGTGCCAAATATATAAGACGAAATTTTAGAAGTTTCTTTTTCCTTTGGTGGTGTTTTAGGGTCATCAAGTTATCAATATATAATCAATTTGGGTTGGTCTTGTGGTGAGCTCACTGCTAGTCCGTTTAAATAAGTGTTAGGAGTTTGAATTCCACTTTATACATGCAGCAATCAATTGGTCAGTAGCAGACCCTTAAATGGAGCTCAAATCCACAGTAAATTAATCATCGATCTGTCAGATTGGGGAATACCATGGACAATAAAAAGAAAGTTATCAACATATAAACTAGTGCCTAAGAAATGTTTATTCTTTTGTATATTTTAGAAAGTAAATAATTCTTTTGTATGTACTCATGCGGTAATTCTATTATCATAAACGTTATATGAATTATATTTATTGTATATTTAATATCTTTTTATTAATTATGTCAAAATTATTTTCTAAATATACAAGATAAAAAAGTTTATCATCTTAAAAATACAATAGTATCGTTATCATATTTTTTTTTATTAAATATTGTAATTGATTCTCTTTTCAATAAATGTATACTTTCGAAAGTGATTTCAAAAGTGATTTAAAAGTTGTTAAGAGACATTGATAATACTTTGTTATTGAATAGGAATATCACTCATATCCATACATGAAGATGAATTGCTTTTCTTGTGGTCATCAAATAAAAATCTTTATTAGAGGTATTATAAAATTGACTTAAAAATTTAAATAAATTAACCATATATAATATATTTTAATATTAAATCTCAAAGAAGAAATTCAAAATAAGTGTAACAATCTTTTATCTTTAAAATAAACCTCTATATAATTAAATTTTGGAAAAAGTATGTTTTATGCCACAAAAGTATGTGATAAAAATCAGTTTTGTCACAATCGTTTATTTTTTCTCACAAGTGCCAAAAACGATCCCAAATTTTATCAAAAAAACATAATTACTGTTTTGCCCTTAGAACAGTTATTATCTGTTAATGTTAGTTGATAGAATTATAATTTTATTTGTTATTTCTTTATAAATAAATCGAAAGAGAGAGAAAGAGAAAGAAAAACCCTAAACCCCCAAATCGAAAGAGAAACTCTAAATCCCCAATTTTCAAAATTCCCCAAAACGAAGAATTGACAATCCCTAAACCACCTTCACAGCGCCGCCGTCTCCGTTTCTATTCTCTGTTTGCCTCGCCGTCGCAGCTCCGTCATCAATCACCGGAGGTTAGGGTTCTATAAGCTCTCTCAACTATCCCCTCTTCGATAGTAGTCAATAGTGTGTGTGTTTCGCGGGAAGAGAAACGTCGTCATTAAGGGGGAAGGGTATTTCGGCCATCACACTTCAAATTTGATATCTTTAATGTAATTTTTAAATTTTTATGGCACTTTTGATAAGAAATAAACGATCATGGCAAAACTGATTTTCACCATAAACTTTTGTGGCATAAAACATAATTTTCCCATTTTCTCTATAGAGTACACTTTTCAGCTCCTAATAAAACACTCTATAATATTATAATTATTGACCAATCGCACAATAATTAATTATTAATCTTAACAAATCTCATTATTTACACTTTTTTTACAATAACGTTTAGAAGAGAGACACGCGAAAATTAACACCAAAATGGACGACCATGTTAGCATATCTGGCTACTATGTGTTTTAATGATTAATTAATTAAAATTGATTTGATAAATCATTATACAATATAAATGATATTAATTATATTTCTAAAAGTTATTTAATAAATGATGATATGTATTTCACTTAATATAATAATATAAATTATTCTCCTAAAATTTCACAAAATTAATGTAATAATTAATAAATGTCGATTTGCATTTAAATTTACAGATTTATTTAAATATCTTGTGTAAACCCCACAAAATTAATAGCTTAAAATAATTAATTAAACGATTGATTAATTAAATAAATTTAAATATAACCACATAGAGCCCCAGATGAGATAAATAAGTGAGACTTCAGAATTTAATTTTCGATGGAATATTCGGACTCAGCGGATTTTTCTAAGTGGAAATGAGTATGTCGTCGCTAAAGACTGTGCCGTAACCCCAACCGTAAATTTAAATGACAGTACCGATTTCAGATGGTCGGGAAGAACATAAAGCGAAAAGTAAAAATATACAAACGCTCACAAAAATAAATAGGACACAACTGCGAATACCTACTCTAAAGATTTTGGCCTGAAGTTGGGCCGATGTATGAAATTACAACTGTGCCCCTAGCCCTTTTAATTAAAAAGGGCCACTGCCGATATATCCTCTTCACTCTCGTTGAAGAGAGTGAGAGTGAGAGTGAAGAGCTGAAGAAAGAAAGAAAACAAAACCCATTTTCCTCATCCAACTTCAACTCGTGATAACTTTCAATTCGAAGCTTCGATTGATGCACCATTTGCGGCTACGCGAAGCTCGTTTGACCCTCTTCAATTCTATACCAACATTGAGGTAAGGAACTCGAATTTCATCCTCCATTTCTGAGTCCTAAGAAACTGCGAAAATGGGGTTTATGGGTATTGAAGGATTTATGATTTTTTTATGTTATAGGAGTAATTTAACTTGGGTTTAAGCTAGAAAATATCAAGTAAATCATTGATTGAAGGTAAGGATACTCTAACCCTCTTATTCATCAAATTTGGCATAAACCCTAATTGGGATTTTATGAAATTGTGTTTTATAGAGTGAAGTAAAGTGAATTGGAAGATTAGAAAGCTTGTTGGATCTATGGGTAGGTAAATAACGACCTTAGACGCTCAATTGGACGATTGATGGAATGGAGCAGATGAGTATGTATGTGTAGTTGAGCGTGGAATTCAAGCACAGTTTTAGTTTTGTTAATATAACATGTAATATAGCATGATATCCTAAGCTAGTTGCATCTATGATGAGCCTCCCCATATTTAAAGAGAGTATAAATGATGATGAAAGTGATTAGGTATAGCCTTAGAGCTTAAAATGTTTAAGAAAGAGTAATGAATGAAAATGAAACAAAATGAGAGGATAACATTAATATATGAATGTATAAGGAAATAGGAGAATGAGGATTAACTATGCATGAGATGTATAACGATGATCTTATGTTAAGGAGTATTCAAAATGTTGGCTTGAATGAAAAAAGTGTATTTGATGTGTTTTGAAGGTTGAAAACTGGTTTGAAAAGGAATGAGGATTTGAAATTGATGTTTTTAATGATATGGGAAAAGTTTTAAAGTGTTAAAAATGTTTTGAAATGTTTTAGGAAGGTTTTAGAATGGTTTGAAACTGAATTGGCTTGAAAAAATGGAATTGTCAAGTTTTGTTGAAAACAAATTTTTAATGAACTTCGGCAGGCTGTAACTTGGCCTTCGGAGATGAGAATTCTTTGAAATCTTTATTGTTTTAAAGATTATTGAATAACCTTTCAAATGGTTTTGGAACGAAATGATTTGAAGGTTTGAGGAAGAAGATATGATGTTTTAAAGTTGATTAAAAACTGCAAATGCTGTTAAGTCTGTTTTTGCCCAGTGAGTCGACTCACACACCTCCAGAATCTATTCAAATGTGCCCAGAGGCCATAAAAATATGTTTTTAAACCTTGTGAGTTGATTCGGAGTGTCCCAAATTGATTCATTTTAACCAATAACTATTTTTAAGAGTTTTAAAGCTAAAGAGTCGGTTCACACACCTCCATAGTTGATTTAAATTGGCCCAGGAGCGAATTTAAATGTTTTCAAACATGGCGAATCGATTCACTCCCCTGTGAATGGATTCACCTTTGACTAGTAGTAAAATTGAGAGTTTCTAAGTGTTAAGAATCGACTCAGGGGGCATGAGAATCGATTAATTTCCCCCAGAATTGAAATTTAGAAACATTGGCTCCAGAGAATCGATTCACCTCAAGCCTGAATCGATTCTAGCCCTGAAAACTTTTTTTCTCAACTTAAATTTTTTTATGTTATGCCTTTCCACTACTCCTTAAACTTAGTTAGCATCTCATGTATGATAAAGAGGAATACATGATGATAATTAAAGAGTTATGAATGATGTAAAGTAAGGATGATGGGCATGAATAATGGAATATCCAATGGAAACCTTTTAAGATGGATTTAATAAGATCAAATAATGGTTTGAGGTCGTTGAAAAGATTAAAAGCTAAGGTTAAGAAAATATTATTTATATGATGATTGATGATTATGATGAAGCCCGAGTGAGAGTTGGGAAAGTGATGAAACCCGTTCCGATGGGTAATTTCATAGCATTAATTGACTAATTATCACCCTCTCACCACTTAAATACTAGCAAAATAGGCTTGTTTGCGTTTAATTGTTCCGTAGGGATTAAATTGTGAAAACATTCATTTATGGCCATAATTTGCTATATATTCACTTACTTACTTAATTTCCATTCCATTCGATATCTTGATGTGTTTGTTCAAGTGTTTTAGGCCTAAATAGGTTAGAATCGGATTGGAAGTGGCCAAGAAATGCAAAAGGAGCAAGCATGAAATGATGAGAAATGGAGCTATAGTCATCGGATTGGAGCAAACTTGGACTCTTTGGAAATATAAATTCAATATCTACAACTCTCATGTTGAACACTTCGTCTGGTTCTAAGTGATTCTATGAGAAATTCGCATCCAAAGATCAGTGCGCAGAAATTTCCTAATGCTGTTAATCCTGACCTCTTGTCACTAATTTGGGCATAAATTGAGCTATAGAGGTCCAAATGACTTGGTTCGAACGTCATTGGAAAGCTAACGTCCAGATCTTTGCAAAGATATATAATAGTCCTATATGCGTACGCATATGGACTCGATGCGTACGCATCCAATCAGGAGTGGCGTACACAGCACGTTTCGTCACCTATGCATACGCATCCGAGCGTGGACAACAAGCAAAATGAAGGACAAAAAGGGAATTTCAAGCCAAATGGAGGCCTATAAATAGAGGGGATGCTACCCCATTCTCCACACACCTTCTTGAGCCCCTTTTTGGGGGTTCTAAAGCCTTGAGAGTTTTTGGGGGAATTTATGTTCTCTCATGTTCTCTCTTAGTTAAATCATTTTAGTTCTTAGGACTTCCGTTTTCTTGTAGCCACACTAGCCAAACGTTTTATTACTTTTATTGTTTGTTTATTTTACTGTTACTCTGTTAAATTTTAGTTTTAATCAATTTACTTTACTCTTATTCTGCCGATTTCAAAACTGCGATATTTAAATTTTACTGCCGTTACTCTGTCCATTTACCTTTCTGCAACTGCGATTTTAAATACTGTTATGCTTTCCGTAATTAGCGAGTAGAGTCCCATAGTGTCTCGGCTGTGGGGTAAAATGTGCAAATGACCTTAGCTGCGAGTCCCATAGGATCGGACAGGGAGGAACAGGTTAAACCTGTAATGCTATCCGTACGCCCCTGCTAGCAAAAGTTTGAGGTCCCTGCGACACGGATTCACCACGGTGATCACAAGTAAAAGTGCATTAGGACCTGGTGACATCGGGTTTCTAAAGAGTTCGTTCAACCCCAGTTGTTGAATCGCAGACTCCAACGCCAGTCCAGTCGAGTGCATTAGGACTTGGTGACAGCAGATTTCTAAAGAGTTCGTTCAGCAACTGATCAGTGGGTTGGATTGCTGACTCCAACACCATACTTGCACCCTTGTGAGTTTTACTCGAATCCATCGTGGGATCAGTACTTCACAGTTAGTTTGCCAAGGATATGCGGAGGTTCCTCCTAGGGGGCGTTTCATCGATCTGGGACATAGCAGTGATCATAGGGATGCACAGTATTTTAACCCACGGCCGGGTCACTCATTTATTATCATTGTTATTTACTACTTTCAACTGCGCTCTGTTTTCAAACCAACAAATCAAATCAACCGCAACCAAACCCCAATCAGAAGTAAACATCTCGTTTCTACTTCCTAGGGAGAACGACCCGAGTCTCGTACTCGGTATTTTAAACTTGGTTGCACCTTGTGACACCTTTTTTTAAACGGTGACAGGGCGAAGGAAAAGGCTTTCAACGATAGCCCCATCCCGAGCTCCGTCAGAAAGTGAGATACATTTGCCTTGTTTTTCTCCTGGTGGTGTGATAGAGGTTCCTCTGAGTTTCCAGAGAGATGGGAGGAGGTGCTTGGGACCCCTTTGCTCTGTTTTTCTCCTGGTTGTGCTTTTCAGAGTTGGGGATATAAGCTCGACACTAGTGAGAATTGGGGAAGTCTGATGCCTTTGCCCTGTTTTCCTCCTGGGTGTGCTTTTCAAAGAGACGGTTCATTGGTTAGCTATTGGATTAGGTCGGGTTGGCCTTTGTAACCGACCTAATGAGCTCATTGGCTATAGGGGATAGACATTCATCATATGCATTCATTTGTATTGATTGGGTTTGCATTATTTGGCTTGTTACTTGAATTTTATACTTGTCTATGTGTTATTTGATGTACTTGCTCTATCTGAGATTTCCTTGTATGTTTCATTTGTGTACGTAAATTTTGAGGTCCTCATTGGTGGTGTACCCTGCGTCACCAATGGGCACGATGTTAAGACTTAGGGTCGATCATAACGATGAGATGAAAGTGATGATGGGGATAAGATGCGATGATAGGAAAATAATGATTAACGAAATGAAAGAATGAAGAGAGGAAAAGATCTAGGTAGTGTAATAGCTTAGAATAGATAAAATAAGTTAAAGAAAAACAAAGGAAACACAATAGATTAGACTCCCTTAGAAATCCCAATCTCCTTTGGAAGAGTTAAGTTCAAGAAGTAATGAGGGTAAAGGATAAAATTATAAGAAAAAGATAGGAAATGCGATGAAGTGAGAAGTAAAGGAAATGAGATTAATGAAATAAAAATTTAAGTATCGAGAGATTTGAGTGAAAGATTATAAAATCCGAGTGACCGGACAGGATCTCCTAGCGGGATCCTGCATGTTCACACTCTAAGTTTGGTGTTTTCACACTAAGTTTGGTGTTTTCACACCAAGTTTGGTGTCCTTCCCTGCATCTCCATTGTGCATTTTTCCACTCACACTCACACTCTCACCTTCTTCTCTATTTTCTCTTCTCTTTTGCTTAGGAACAAGCACATTTTTTAAGTTTGGTGAGAGACGTTCATTGCATTTACTTCTTCTTCCTCAAGGAAACTCAGAAAACAGAGACATCAAAGGTTGTATTCTTCCTTCTTTGAGCTACACTTACTTAGACATATCTATTGCTCATACTAGTGTAATCTTCTCACATGCATACCAACACCTCCTTATAAGTTTTTGTCTTAGTCTTTTGAGGAAAACAGAATTATAAACTAAAAGATTTTGTTTCTTAAAGTGGAGTACTAAAAGAGAGGTGATATTATTTGTAATTTTATGAATCTATAGATTCGAAAGTTCTTTGTACCTAGAAGTAATGAAGTCAGTAAGATATTGGAAACAAGAAAGATAATCTGGATTAAAGAAGCTGTCAAAAGCAGTTAATAAAAGCCTATAGGCTCTGAAGCATCAATGACCAAAAGTTGGTGAAAAAGGAAGTATAAATCAATAAGAAAAACCAAGGTTATATGCTTGTGCTTGAATGTGTTAAAGTTAAACTAGAGTTAATAGATCCGAGCGAGGGGTTCTTCAACACCAGGCGTGGCCTAGGCTTGGCACACTCATTTCCAGCCACATCCATCACGCCCAGGCATGGCCTCGGCGTGGCACCCAATCCCAGCCACATGATCATCATGCCTAGGCGTGGCCCCTATGAGACTAGGCATGGTCTAGGGTGGCCTTGTACCAAGTAACATTGGCCCATGTTTTGCTAATTCTTAAACCATGATTACCAAGTTTAAATCCCAATTTTTAAAGCCCAAAGTCATGGTTAATTACAAGGCTTAAATTCTGCAAGTGGGTGAAGATTATTCAGAAGTTGATAAAGCATTGTCCAAGCCCAAATCAAAGTCTGCATAATTCTAAAGTTTTGTTACTATCACAGTAATTGTAATTTACTTAAGTTTGGTTAAGGATTAGTTTGAATTTGAATTCAAATTTGTAATCTGATTTTATCTAGAATTTAGTTACAGATTAAGATTAGGAATAAGTATAAATAGGCCTAGTATTAGGTTAGTAAGGGATCTTGGAATTTTTACAGAATCCTAGTTTATTTCACGAGTTTGTCATGAGTCACTAAAACCTTCAAGTTGAGGATGGGGAGCTCTGTTCCTCCCGGGTCAGAGATTTGATTTAATTTATCTGCTTTCTTCATATAACGTGTTGATCAGTGTTCAAGGTTATTGGTTTTCGTTCTTCATCCCAGAAATTCTGAGTACTGGAAGGTAACTGAATTCTAATTGTGTTACGCGTTAAACTTGGAAGAGTTAATACTTGACAGTAAGCTAGAAAACCATAACCTCCTCTCTGTTAATTGATCTACGAATAGTGAGATTAATAGGTTTGCTGTAATTTAATTCTGTTATCTATCAATGGATTAGAGTTAGGCTAAATAAGTGACATATAATTTAATTTAAGACCACTTTTGAATTAACAGAATTAGAACCAGGATTGTTCTTCATCCTTTATTTTGGTTAATAGATTAAGGAATTAATTATTAATCGGGATCTAGGTTATTGAGTTACTAAGGAATTAGGATTCAGTAAATTAAGGTTCACAGTGAACAGATTAACACACTAATAGAAGGAGGCATTTAATTAGATTAGAAATCTGTAGGATTTGCATCTCCAAAGTCCTCAACTGTTTTCTCCATACTAGTTTCCATAATATTATTAATTTTGTTTTTGATATACACTGCTTACTATTAGTTGTTAACGTTCTGATAATTAATTTAAGTTTGACTTGTCTGATTAAAGAATCACTAAATCAGTGTTGCTTGATCCAACTAATCCTCATGAAACGATACTTTATTCTCACTTTATTACTTGATACGATCCGGTGCACTTACCGGTGGTTTGTTCCGAAATTCCAAAAGGATTTCGAACGTCACTGCCAATGTCTCTTCTTTTTCTTCTTCTTCGTTGTTGGCGTCGTGGTCATCGTCGATGTCGTCTTCTTTTGCTTTGCATTGAAAAGAAAAATAACGTGAGAAGCACGTAAAGGTGAAGTATTTGGTTAAACTTGGTTGATAAAATCACTTGATTATCTAGATTTATTGTAATAATAATAATAATAATGTATTTTTGGGAATTTCTTATTATTTAGTTACCAAATTAAAAGTTAGTTTTTAAAATTTATTGAAAATTTTGGTATTTTATCTTCAAAAAATATTTGAGATAATAAAAAATAAGCATCTTTCTATATTAATTAACCGAATAAGTGTATATAATCAACTTTTATTTAGGCAGTAATAATCATATTTTTTATTTAATCATATAAATTCTTATGTTTTAAAAATTTAGAATTTGTAATTTATAATTTTGAGCTTAAAATTAAGGATATATCGTTTAAAACTTATAAACTTATAGTAATTTTTAAGAAGTTGGCTGAAAATTGATAGAAAAGAACTAGCTTCCTTAAATATTGTGTATTTTAACCGTTATGTATAATTATTTTAAATATAAGTAAAATTATGTTTACCGAAACCCATTACTGAAAGTATTAGTTTTTTTTACTAATTATATATATATATATATATATATATATATATATATATTTATTTATTTAATGTAAATTTAGAGGGCGAATCCAGAAAACTTGCAAAGGGGTCGAAAACTAAATTTATATAATCAATTTTTTTGTTGTTGTATAATCAAACATTATTGGGTGAATTATATAATAATTAAAATTAGTATTTTTTTTGTTAATTTTAATAAAAATTTTCTTAATAAGTGTTGTATCAAAATAAATTTTTTATTAAAATTAATTTAATTATTTTAATATTAGTTATTACTAAAAATACTCTTAAAAATATTTATATTAAAATTCTTGTTTTTTCCATAAAATTATATATCCTTTTAATTATTATAAAGAACAAATCATAAATAATATAAGTCAATTTTTATAGAAATATAGACCAATTACTCAAATACTGTTGATATATGCATTTAAAACAAATTAATAAATAGAATATGTAAAATATATTCATATTAGTGAATATTATAGGATGATTTTTATAACATTGAACACAAATAAACTTTAAATTAATTTAAGTTTTATATGCGAGTATAAATATTTTGAGAGGACACAAATTTAAATGAAGGAAAGAAAAATAAACTTAGGTACAAATTTAAGTGAAGGAAAGAGAATAAATTTTCAGTGTTAAAAAAAAAAAAAAAGAGACAAAAATTTTGAAGAGGATAGGATTCAAACCCATTCTCACATATACTAACGAAGCACAACAAATCATTATGGCACTTATTGTATTTGCACATTTTCTACACATATTAAGTAATATATACCTTCTAAATTTTTCTGGACTAGGGCCACTGCTCACAATTAGGGGTGTCAAACAGATCGAAGATCATCGAGTCAAACTGGCTAACCCATTTAAAAAGATGGGCCGGACTGAGAAATTAGGATTGCTGAAATAAAAAAGTCTATTTAACCCGCCCATGTAACTCGCGGACTTTGGTGGAGTGGGGCGGGCTAGCCCAGCGAGCTTGTCTTTTTCTAAAAAAAGAAAATATAAATATATAATTTTTATGGACCTAAAGTCGTTGTAAGTTTATAACCCAAAAAAATTCACTGATAATATAACATTATAGCCCATTATATATGGTTGTCTTGGTCTGCCACTGTTTTTATTTTTTTAATATATATATGGCTACTGCTTTGCTATTTGTTTTTTAGAGTTTACCTTTTTTTTTTTTATCTTTAATAGGTATCATAGATATTTTTGTTTTGGTGTCCAATGGATATCATGGATTTGATGATTGGGTTAGATAAATGGTTAAAAAAATGTATGTTTTAAAAAAACAATCTTGCTATTTGAACAAGTGATTTATCAAAATAAGTGGTTAATCAAGTAATTTACAAATAACACCACCACTCTCACCCAAAAACGCATGTTTACATGCGCTAGGTTACGTTACTTTCTGAAACGTAACCAACCACTCTCCCACTCTCACCACCATTCTTCAAATTCACGAACATTCAATTCCTCCTCGTCCTCCTTTGTCGACGTCGTCTTCTTCATCCTCCACCGTCGTCGTCATCATCATCATCTTCTTCTCCTCCTCCTCCTTATTCTTCTTCCTCCTCCTCTTCTTCTCTATTTTATATTGATGATGTTGTTGTGTGTTATTCTTGTTGCTGCTGTTGTTGTTGTTGCTGTACAAAAATATGAAGCAATAATGCGCAGAAATAAAATGCAACATTGCGCAAAAACAGAAAGCAATAATGCGCAGAAATAGAAAGCGACATTGCAAGAAACAAAAAGCAATAATGCGTAGAAATAGAAAGCAACATTGTGCAGAAACAGAAAGCAATAATGCGTAGAAACAGAAAGCAATAATGTGCAGAAATAAAATCTTCTTCTTCTTCTTCCTTCTTTCCTTCCTTCCTTCATTCCTCCATTCCTTCTTCCAAGTCTGCATCTGGATCTTCTTCTACTTCTTCTTCTTCTTCTTTTTGTTTCCTTTATTCCTTCTTTCATCATCATCATCATCATCATCATCATCATCATCATCTTCTTCTTCTTCTTCTTCTTCTTCTTCTTCTTCTTCTTCTTCTTCTTCTTTACATCGTTGTTGTTGTTGCTGTACAAAAATATGAAGCAATAATGCGCAGAAATAGAAAGCAACATTGCGCAGAAACAGAAAGCAATAATGCGCAGAAATAAATTCTTGTTGTTGTTGTTGTTGTTCTTCTTCTTCTTCTTCTTTCTTTCTTCCTTCCTTCTTCCAAGTTTGCATTTCTTCTTCTTTTTCTTTCTTTCCTTCCTTCTTCCACATCTGCATCTGCATCATCATCATCATCATCATCTTCTTCTTCTTCTTCTTCTTCTTCTCCTTCTTCTTCTTCTAACAACAGAAAACGACGATAAAAGTTGCAGAATAAAATCTAACAATAGAGGAAGACGAAACGACAATGAATCACGCAAATCAAGCTAAAAAGACGAAAAACGGAAAGAATCAGATTTGCTTGGTTAAAGCACTTGGTTGATGTTGTATTAAAGGAAAAGAGCGTGTGATGTTATTTACTTGGTTAGCCACTTGGTTGGTAAAACCACTTGATTAGCTAGATTTATTGTTAAAAAATTGCACTAGTATCCAAAAAAACTTAACTAAAAAAAAGACATTGTTGGCGGGCTTGGCCCGCCATTAAGCGGGGCGGGGTCAAGATTTGAGACTGCTGGATTAGGCGGGGCGGGATGAGACTGGCCAGCCCGATTGACATCCCTACACACCCTCTCTTAAATTCGCCCCTGCGAGTACACCCCTCACATAATGCTACTTTGAGTTTGTATAAATTTTTTTATTGACTTATTTATTTATTTACCTTATATTAAATATTTTCTTTGGAGTTCAACAAGAATCGAATTAAAAAACTTTTGGTTATAAACTCGAATAATATGTCAAATTACCATTTATTACGAAAGTTTAAACGGATAAAAAAATAACATGACTAGTGATATTTCTAATCAGACCAAACCAAAATCCCTAACAAAAACTTTGTATATATATTTAATAATTTATAATAGAGTAATGTTACGTAATCAATGTTAGGGAATCAATAGGAAGTCAATGAATATAATTAGGGAAATAGTAGGTGGTAAAAGGAGAAAGAGAAAAAAAAATATTGAGTTCATATTATCTCCTTTAATATTGACTACCAAAAATTTCTCTTCGACTGATATATGGTACCTATTAAGGATCTGGAAAGGATTTGGGAACCCTCAATATGCGTGAACTACTGCATGTGCCTACGTGTATCAAAAGCAAAGGGATAAAGGTATGAGTTTGGTATAACAAAATAGGGAATGAAGCTAATCAGGGGTGGTTTAATTTTAGGTTTAGTTAAAGGCGTTTATGGTATCAATTATTTTGCGTGTGTTATTGTGAGGTGAAAATGATGCATCTAATTTAGCCAGCCCCATGACCTAAAATGCTTGCCGTAATAATTTGCTTCCCAAATAAGAGAAAGAGTGAAACCTATGTAGATATGGGGTTTTGTCTTACTTCTTAGTATTCAATTGTCTTTTGCAGCAAGCCAGAGCTTTTGAGTCCTTGAATTAAAGTAACCTCAATGTAATTAAAGAACCAGTGCCCACAGTTGACTTATCTATTTACCAAAAAACATGAAAAGAGAAAAAAAAAAAAGGATTTGAATCATTTGATGAGGGCTTCAAGAGAAAATAATCAAATTATTTGATCTAAATATTTATAAGAGGATGGATATATTTACACTAGTGTAAGTGTTTTTTTACTTACACTCTTTATTAGTCATTAGATTCACATTAATCTAAAGACTATTAATGTCTCATTAGAAAACAAAATTTTCACCTTTGATAAGATGTAAATCTAGTAGCTATTAATGAGTGTAAGTAAAAATTTTTTTACACTAGTGTAAGTAGATTCCTCCTCTAAATTATAAAAAACTTAACATTTAAACTTAAAAGATATGTATTAAATTTTTTTATATTCTAAATATGTCTTTAAAATGCTAAAGAGAAAGTTGTGGGAGCCAATATTATAGAGATAATAGGGAGTCAATATTATTTTTCTTTCGTTTTTCTCTCTCTTTTTATCACCCACTATTTCTCTAATTACATTTATTGGCTCCCTATTGGTCATAACGTCGGTTTTTTAACATCACTCAATACTAAAATACAATATAAGAAGTACATTAAGAACGCCAAGGAAAAATAAAATTTAAAAAAAAAAACAAACAAAAGAACAAGTTGATGCGGAAGTACATGACAGAGTTACTAAAAAAAATCATACAAACTAAGAAGCATTGTTTTTATTCATTTGTTAAATAGAATGGCTATGGCCCATTCCCCAAATAGCATAGCCAGACACTTCAATTGCATAGTACTTGCGATCAAGCAGCCTCCTATATCAATTCTGGACGGTTCAAAATTTAAAAATTTATTAGGCAAACAAAATTAAAAAAACAATCGCAAAATTATTAAGCAAAATTAGTGACAGGCAGATGATGTGGTAGTTATATTATGTTACGAATTTAATTTTAATGTATTGGTAATATAACACAATCGTCTAATTACTACGATTTTTCTAGAAGTAGTACCCAGTAGAGAAGATTAGTTAATGTGATTGCTACGATTTTCTAAAAGTTCTGAAACCACTGCAATATTCGAATTTTTAAGGTGTGGCTCTTCGGCTATGAACTTGATCCAAAAATACCATTATTATTCTTTTCGTTAACTTTTCTCAAATAGAGGAGGGATCTACTTACACTAGTGTAAAATTTTTTTTACTTACATTCATTAATAGCCACTAAATTTACATCTTATCAAAGGTGAAGATTTTGTTTTCCAATGAGACATTAATAGCCTTTAGATTAATGTGAATCTAATGACTAATAAAGAGTGTAAATATATCTCTCCTCTATAATTTATAGTTTTATATATTTGAAACCGATTCTACAGTTCAACCTGTGACTTCACGGTTGAACCTGTAGCTCCATGACTTCATAGACTGGCCGGTTCGATGACTGGTTCGATTCTTACAACTATGAGTAATTGTTTATTCCAAGGTTTTGAAAACCGGACCGGCCGATCGGACCGCGACCGGTGAGGAGTCCGGCACGGTTACACCACAAAACCGGAAGTCATTAAACCGCTGGAGCCAACCTCCCGGTTCCCGGCCGGTTCTTAAAAAAATTTGCATACGGCGTCGTTTTCCAATTAAAAAAAAAAGACCCACAAAATTGAAACAGGGTCTCGATCTCTTACTCTCTCGAACCCCCATTGCATCCAAGAACCCTAGCCCCCATTTCTGACTTCTCTCAAGTCTGCCCTAGCAAGGACGAGAATGCAGCCGTCGCCGTTCGCCGTGGTAGAGGTCGTCCTCGCGGGCCCTGTCACTCCTTCTCGCCGTCTGTTCAACCTCAACCACCGCTCACCGCTCAAGGCGCAAGGCGCAGTTCTCGCCGAGTCCGACGCCGATCAACGACCTCTCAGCCACGACATTTCTCGCCGTCTGTTCGCTGTCATCGCCGTTACAGGTATGTGGCGTCAGTCCTTCGATTTCTTCTTTCTGCACAGTTCTCACTCTTTCTGCTTTCTCATTTCCTTCGTTATTTGCAGAGACTCGGAGAGTGACGAAAACGAAGAAGAGAAGTGAACCTGAAAGTCTTAATCAGAGGCATGGGAGTGGAATGCAGCCTCAAGCTCGGTGAGTGCGTGTATTCTGCCATTACTGCTAAATTCTGCTATTTTTTTAAAGTGTACCTTCAATAATTTTTTTTTTTTTGAGAACAGCTGTATTCAATTTTCTTCAATTTTCCGCGTTAATAATCAAAATATAATTTTAATTTCGATTAACTAAAAGATTGAGAGAGGCTTGGAGGTTCCAGTTGCAGCGCAAGTTCCCTACCTGTTATCATGTTTTCAGATTTGTTTGTTGTCCCGTTGATTTTCTCCACCGATAAACCTAATATATTCAAATCTAATTCAAAATTAATCACTTAAAAAAAATCTAATCTTTAATTTAATAAGATTTTAAATTTTAAAATTAAAATTTAACAATATTTTTATCTTTTTTTTGGTGTATATAGGGACTAAATGAAGAAAAAAGAAAGAAAGAAAAGAAACTAGGTTAGCTGAATGCGTAAACAGTAATATTGTTAAAATTTTAGAAATATAGTCTTCAATTCTCTAAAGATATTCTCATATGCCTCGTAGATTCTGTTGTATCATTGTATGATTCTAATTGTATGGTTCATGCAGTCAATTTTAAAAATACTTATTTTGCTAATATATTTATATTGTCATATAATTAAATACAAGTATAAAATTATTTTAGTATTAAAATTAAATTCAAAATATATTTTAATGTTGTGATTATATGGTAAGATGAGAATAAAAGGTTAACCTTATAAATGTAGAGCATTAAATTATGATCTTCGGATCTTCCTATAAATTATTAGGGTTGAAAGCGGTAAAATATAATGATTAGTTTGGTTCGTTTTGGGAAAAAAAGATAAAATTTGAAATAGTATTTCTTTCCCGTTTTTGTAAAAGATAAAAAGTGAAACACGAAAATATATGAATAACAGATACAAGTAACGTGAGTTACAAGTTAGAAGCGCAGGTATATATATAGCGAGAGAGCTGAACTGTCACTGTGTGTTAGCTTTAGCTCATAATCCTACTTTCTTTTTTGCTTTCTCCAATTCATTCTTTCTTCCTTCAATAATATTAACAACCCCCTTTTCTTTAATTTTCTGATCTCATACACGCTTATTATTATCTTCTCTCTCACTCAGGGCCCATGGATGACGAAGATATGGACCCCACTGTAAGTTCCATTGCAGCACTGCGATGCTTTTCAATTGTGATTTCATTTTCTGAAATATTCCTTTTAATATTTTTTTGGTGCAGCAATACTTTGAGAACAGGCTCATGTACCTTGCAGCTCAGAAGGCTGAAGGGATTAACCCATACCCTCACAAGTTCTATGTGACCATGACAATTAATCAATACATTGACAAATATGGGTCGTTGGAAAAAGGGCAGCACCTTGAAGATGTCTCTGTCTCTTTGTCTGGTACTCCCCACTTTCTAATTCTTGACATTGTGTTCTATATGGTTTCGTTTTGTTACTTTATAACTTATTAGCTTGTACATTTGAATTTTAGGCCGGGTTATGGTTAAACGCCCTTCGGGTTCCAAACTTGTCTTCTATGACTTGCATGGTGGCGGCTTTAAGGTCCAGGTTATGGCTGATGCAAGGTACAAAACGTAACTGTTGTTTTTACCGTTAGGGCCATTAGTTTCAAATTTAGAAAATAAATGTGCGTCAAGAGGTAACATAATGCATGTTCTGTTGTGTTGCTTGATATGCTTCACCAACTTGAAAGCAGCTTATTTTTGTGTATTTTTACTGTATATTGTTTATGCCGTTTCTTTCTAGGCTTAGGATTCGGTAGCCTCCTCTAAAAGAAGGCTACAGGTAACCTTGTCAAAATAATTATAAAATGTGCCCATGATGAAATTTTTAATATTTATAAAAGTATCCACATATTTTATTTTATTTTATTTTTTGATTAAACTTATTGGTTATCGTATTTTTTATTTGCAAAGAACTATTTTCAAACCAATAATTTATAATTGCATCCTCTTTATTGTCAATTGATTCTCATATTTAGTAATCTGGGATTTAGTTTGTGCTTGATTCTGGGCTAGATTTTTCAACTCATCGATAATATATAATCCTTCAACTCACCTGCTATACAAGCAAACAACAAAAACAAATTAAATATTAACATTCAACTATCATAGACTACTTGAATTTATTATAGCTAAACATGAAAGAAAGCTAGAACAAGCCACGATGATCAACTTAACATCTCGTGTTTTGGGAAAAAGAACATTGTTGCTCAGCGGAAGAAAAATGCGTTTTGCCAAAAAGAACAACAGTGTTTAATCTTGTTTCTCTCCTCCTTTGCTTGGTTTTTTTTTCCCCTTCCAATTTTGCTTAAAAATTGGGATTACGGTTTTCAAAAAACCCTTTTCTCCCTTCTCCACTAACTCATAGGAGGGAAAAAAAAGCATTTAAAAAAATTTTAGTCTTTTGAATTCCAGTTTTGCATCTTCCTTAGTAAGACGTTTTCTTCTTCAAAATTAGGCAAAGCTTTCCTACCTCAAGCTCCTCTCTCACCCTTCAGTGCCATTGATGGCAAGATTCTCGGTGAAATCCTACTGTTTCAATCCAAAGGTTTTTGGTAGCTGTGGGTTCTGAGTTTAGGGTTCAACAAAATTAATGGGGGAGATGGAGTGGTGAGAGGAGACTGGATTGGGTGTAAAATAAAATAAAATAAAATATATGAATGTTTTATAAATATTAGAAGTTTTATTACGGGGTATATTTCATAATTATTTGGACAAGGTTACCGATAGCCTTTCCTTTGAGAAGGCTACCGAATCCTATGCCTTCTTTCTATTCTGGTTGTGCTTTCTTAATAGGACTAAACCCGTTTACATCTGTGGGATGCAGTAAATCTGACTTGGATGAGGCTGGATTTTCCAAATTACATTCTAATGTGAAATGTGGTGATATTGTTGGTGTTACTGGGTTTCCAGGTTTGAATGTTACAAACTTCCAGCTTACTCAAATTTTCCGCTTTCTGAATTATTATCCTTTTGGGTTGTCTTCATATATTTTAAACTATCCATCATGAGATGTCATAAATTCTTTCAATGAGGAGAATGAGCTGTTGCATATCCATGTAATGTTGTTTTTCCTTTGTTCACTTGTTAAGGGAAAAGTAAGAGGGGAGAACTCAGTATTTTCCCCAAGACATTTTTAGTGCTGTCTCATTGCCTTCATATGATGCCAAAGCAAAAATCTGCTGCTGCTGCTGATGCAAATTTGATGGTGACTATAATTTCTTTTGGTGTTTTTTGCTGTTTGAAGTTTGTTACACAGATAATGACATTCTTATTTATTTATTATTATGTGTAGAAAGATCCTTGGGTACCAGGAAAAACCAGGAATCCTAAAACATATATCTTGAAGGATCAGGTATTGCTAGGATGTAAAATAACTTGATAGTTTCTTCCTCTATTCTAGATTTATCTGCCAAATTGTACGACATATTTGCATGTATTATAATATTTTCAAAATTAAATGATATTATTCTGACTTTTTCCACCCAAATGAGTAAATATCAATTGTGTTCTTAAATGAACCATCACTAATAGAAATTTCAATATTACAACATGGGTCTCTGAAATTTGCTTACTTCCCAAGTGAAATACAAAGTTGATATACCGAATTTCTTCTTTTCTTACAAGTTGTGACTACTGACTGATTTATTAACTCTAGTCTTTTCTTACAATAGAATATCCAATTTAATCATGTACGATTATTAGGAAACAAGATATCGTATGCGCCATTTGGATTTAATGCTGCATTCAGAGGTCCGAGAGATATTTAAGACCAGATCTAAAGTCATAGCTTACATCAGGAAGTTCCTTGATAACCTTGATTTTTTGGAGGTTAGTTTTGTGTAGTTATTCTGTGCCCATTTGTACTTTCTTAAAAACAATTTAAAAAGGTTTAACATCCTTAACCTACTTTTTTCGGCTACTTTCAGGTTGAAACACCTATGATGAATATGATTGCTGGTGGAGCAGCAGCTCGTCCATTTGTCACTCATCATAATGAACTCAACATGAGATTATTCATGAGAATTGCTCCAGAGCTCTATCTGAAGGAGCTGGTTGTTGGTGGCCTTGATCGTGTTTATGAAATTGGTAAACAATTTAGAAATGAAGGTATAGATTTGACGCACAATCCAGAGTTCACCACCTGTGAGTTTTATATGGCTTATATGGACTACAATGACGTAATGGAGCTAACAGAACAAATGCTGAGTGGTAAGATTTTTAAGTTCTTCTGGGTTTTGATTGCTATATCAGTCTTGTCTTATTTAAGTCATGTTTCATCCCTATGATTTGGAAAAAAATTAAATAGGTATGGTCAAGGAACTTACAAAAGGAAGCTATAAAATCCAATATCATGCGGATGGGATTGATAAGGATCCAATTGAAATAGACTTCACTCCACCTTTCAGGTCTGGTATTAATTTTCTATTCATCAATGACAGTTATTTAATCCATATATATTTTGGGAATTTATTCATTTCTTTTCTCCTGTTGTTACAGAAGGATTGATATGATTGAGGGACTAGAGAAGATGGCAGGCCTAAGTATTCCTAAGGACTTGGCCAGTGAGGAAGCTAATACATATCTGAGGGATGCTTGCTTGCGGTATGACATTAAATGCCCTCCCCCTCAGACGACTACTAGATTGTTGGATAAAGTAAGCCATGTTCAGTTCAATTCTTCTTTTGGACTACAATATATTTTTCAAGTTTTTCCCATTTTACAGAAGTGGATTTTAGCTTCTTTTATCCCTTGAGGCTTGAGGGAATGGTGTAAACTGTAAATTGTCCCTTTAAGATTTTCTTGTGATATTGCAGCTTGTGGGTCACTTTTTGGAAGAGACGTGTGTCAATCCCACATTTATCATAAATCATCCTGAGCTCATGAGCCCCTTAGCAAAGTGGCACAGATCTAAACCAGGCCTGACTGAACGTTTTGAATTATTTGTGAACAAACATGAAGTAAGATTTCGACAGTTATTACTTAGATATAAATGAATGAATATATGCCCCCTTTTTTTCAATTTTTTTCTGTTTATTTTCAGCTCTGCAATGCATATACCGAGTTGAATGATCCTGTAGTACAACGTCAGAGATTTGCTGAGCAATTGAATGTAGGTTATGGGATATGATACAGTTATGATTTGCTGAAAATGTTCGCCACTCAAACTGTTTTCGTAATTATTTACGGATACCAATAACCATATTCGTTTTATGTGTGCTTCAAATTTCAGGATCGGCAATCAGGTGATGATGAAGCAATGGCCTCAGATGAAACCTTTTGTACAGCTCTCGAATACGGTTTACCTCCAACTGGTGGTTGGGGTTTAGGGATTGATCGACTCACCATGTTGTTGACCGACTCGCAAAATATTAAGGTTCATTCTGTGTTAATGTGATTACGGTTCTTTCTTTTCCTCCTTTTTGCATCCACTGACCGTGTTCATTCCTTTTGCTTCACAGGAAGTTCTTCTTTTCCCTGCCATGAAACCTCAACATTAATTCTCATTTTTATGCTATGTACGTTTCTCTTATTTTTCATTACATACGATAATAGTAACTTGTGTTTGTTCAGATGTTTTATACAAGTTGGTATGCATGATATTATTTATCTTTATTTTTCAGACGTTGGTAATTTTCCCTCAATGATTTCAGGAACATGAGAAATTCAAATGTTGAAGATGAAGAATTCATTCCTTACCTTTTTGGCAGTGTGCACATTCATCTATTTTTTTATTTTGGTCATGTATGGGACAACCCCCCATACTAGGCATCATGACAACTCACACACACTTTTTTGCATTACATTCCATCACTGGGTTCGAACCTCCATCCTTTGGCATGCAGCTTCTTTAGGAGATCACTCTTCACCACTTGGCCACTGCCTCAGTTGCCACATTCACATCTATTTTAAGAGACGCTATGTTTTTGTGTGATGCTGTTTTAGTTTCATTACTAGCTTAGCTTATTTGCTATATTATTATGTTATATGATATTTTTTTGTTTTTGGTTTACATTATGTTATATGATAATTTACGTAGTTTTTTATTTTTTGGTCAGAGATAATTTACGTAGTTTGATTGGTTATTTTTATTACTGTCAGATACTCAGATTACGTTGTTTTTTTTTTTTTTGGGGTCTGGAGATTACGTTCTATAGATTTCTTTCTTTTTTTTTTGTACTATATTTAGATTTTGTTTTTTTTTGGGACTATGTTTAGATTTTGTTTATGAAGCAATTTGATACCTATTTCACTATTTGTATACCTTGTATGCACCGGGCCCTTTTTATAAGGGTTTCTTTGCGTAGCCCAGTTTTCTAGTTGATTATATATATCGAAAGATAACTGTAGATTGTAATCAACTTTTCCCACAAGTATTACAATAAAAAATATTGTCGTGAAAAGTTTGCTAGATCTCAAATTATATGATTTTTTATTGTATTATTGTATTATTTTTTAAAACATTTAGATGTATAAATAATTTTGTCAATTAAGTTCCACAAAAAACCATTTATATTAATGTTTGTGTTTGGCGCTATTAATTAGTTTAAAAATGTTCTATTTTGATTTTTTGATGTATTTAGAAAACTTTCAATAATAAAATGAAAAAGTTGAAAAATAAAAAAATCTCTCTAAGATACAATTTATATATATTTTAAAAAAATATTTTTTTACATTTAAAAATAAGTATTTTAACAAAATAAATAAACTAAAAAATATTTTTATATATAGTTATACCTAATTGTTCTGGGTGAAATGTGGAACGAGGAAAGGCCCAATCGATGAAGAATTGTGCTGGGTCTTCTGGTCCAATGAGAGGTTCCTCGTAAAATCGTCGGGGTGAAAACTTGCAAAATGCTCCGATACTTAAGTCAAACAGAGTTTTTACAGAGTACAAATAGAATAGAGTAGATCAGAAATAATGTAGTGGGGTGGTATTTATAGGAAAGAAATACCACTGAATTCCTATGTAGTGGCAATAATGTAGCTCCTTGAATGCAGGGAGCCCTCATCGTGGTTGTGTTGTTCGCCATCGTGGGTAGGATCGATTTTCCCACAAATCGTGGGAGGATGAGGCCATAAGTCTTTTGTCGCAAGTCAGCCTCTCCCCAAGCTCGAAGTTGAACGTGGCGCCTAAGTTGGGGTCCGAATGTTTTGTTTGGGATTCTAGGTGGATCGGCAGTGGCGTAATATGTTGGGTCTTGATGTGTTGGGTCCTTTAGCTTGGCCCAATGCGGAAGTAATGTGTATGAACACTGTCCCTACACGGGGTGTAGGTGCTTGTAGCTATTCCTCGCGTACCCGAGTAGTTAGGGATATGGATGCTGTGTTGCTCTAAACGACTTTTCGATTTCAATGTTTCAGATTGCCTGTGTTTGCGACATGTATTCTACGGGTTCGCGTACTCAAATACTTTTAAATTTATATTATAACTATATTTTGAATTTCACATTTTTTATCATCACATGTTATTACCATTTTGCCCCTGCCTTTTTCAATTTATATCCTCCTTTTTCATTTTCCTCATTCTAGAAACTCCCTTGGCTACTGTTGATATTCCATTTCCTCATCTTCCAGCGACGTGCCTCCCACAGTGAGACTTCATCGCCTACCTCGTCTTCGATCTCCTCCTTCAATCCTCCAAGGTATCTTCTTTTATTTCTCTGAAGTAGGAATCTCTCAATGCATCTATTTGTTAAAGCTTCATTTGTTAGAATGGCGTTGTGTAGGTTGTTTTGGATACTTCTCAAAGGTTTTTTTATTGTATTGATGTTTCGTTACTTGGCTTCCAAATGCATGTCTTAATGGACCATTTACATTCTTTTTTCCTTTTGTTGCATTTTGAGAATAGAGGCCTTTCTGTTTTGTTTTTTGGAAGTTGAAAAGTTTAGTAGATGAAGCGGTTCATCTTCGATCCTTCTCTATGAGGAAGAAGCTTATTCTTCTCGCGGGAAGTGGATTTTGATTTCGAGAAACCTTGATTTTACTGTTTGTTCGCTTTCCTTTGTTATTATTTTATTGTGGGATCCGACTTCTTTGCCCCATATCCGACTTGAGATGTATTTTTGTGCCTTAGATATGGCTTTTTTTTATGTAGGTTTTTCCTTTTGTAGGTTTTCTTTATTATGACTCGTGGTGATGTTAACGAAATGCCATCTCATGTTTCGACCGACATGGACTGGGTAGAGGATGTAGTGTTGCTCTCCAAATCTGTGATGGATGAGGACTTGCTAGGGGCTTTTAGGAAAACCCATGTTGTATGTAGTGAGGTGTTGGAGGAGAGTAAGCACGAGTTGGTGGCTCCCAACTTGGAAGAGAGGGTCTGTTACTATAACCTCTGTTTCCTTGAGGAAATGAACTTCATTTACATGTATGAGTGTCTTCTCTTTAAGTTGGGAGTTCGGGTTCCGTTTACTCATTTTGAGCAGAATATGTTGTATGAGTATCGAGTTGCTCCGACTCAACTTTACCCGAATTCGTGGGGTTTTATGAAAGCTTTCCAATCTGTTTGTTGGTATTTGATGCAACTTGACCTTTCCCTTAGGGTATTTTTCTACTTCTTTTATCTCACAAAACACTTTAGTCGTAAGAAGGTTCAGTGGGCTTCCTTTCGTTCTCGTAAAGGTCATAGGATTTTTAGTCTTTATGAGGAGTCCTTTCACGACATCAAAAATTATTATTTAAAGGTTAGGTCTGTAGAGGGTAGTCGGCCATTTTTTTGAAAATGAGAGGGGAGAGTACTTGTTTCATTTGTATTGGTACTCGAGATTGGAGAGTTCTAAGTACAACTTGGAACACTTGGATGATGGTGACAAGGAGATAGTTAAGGTGGTGAGCCAATGTTGTGTTAAGTCTCCCTTTAAGACAAAAACACTTCTGACCAGATCTCTAAGTTATATTCGGACCAAGCTAGGTAGATCTTCTTTTGTAGCGATAATCTTTTCTTCCTTTGTTGCGCATTGTTTCTTGTTGTTGAATTTCGACTTTAATGCTTTCTCACATCGTTGTCTCTTCTTGTGGCTTTTTTGTTTTTATTTTTTAACTTGATAGAAAAAATGACCAACAACTCTGAAGCTTACAACCGCATGACACAACAGAAGAAAAATCAAGCTAACCGACTTAATGGGTTGGCTTCAGGTTCGAAAGAGTCTACTGCAACTCCCATTGATCAAGTCCCCCCCTCCCTGCTCCGAGCAGTCTTTGCCGACTAACCGAGCTGAGTTTCAGGCTCCTCCCACTCCTTCCAATCAAGCTGGTTTGGCATCTGATAAGGTACCGTCTCGTAAAAGAAAGGGCGTTGGGCATTCATATGGGTTGGTCTACTTGCCCGATTTTGATGCGGTCAGTTTCATCGACGAGTTCATTATGGAAAATTCAAGGATTGCTATGGACGAGGCCGGCCTGAAGATCAACTTGGAATTTATTATGAAGGCTGGTGATGAGGAGGTTTTTGACAATAATTTCATGCTTAAAAGGATACCCTCATCAATGCTTTCTCCACATAATTGCTAGTGATTGACCAATGTTTTCCATCTCTTGCATATTTGTGTCCTTAATTGATCAATTTGTTAAATTAGCTTCCATGTATATAAATTGTTTGAATCTTCTCCCACTTGGTGCCTTGATGTGTGTGCTAGTGAATTTCAGGCCCAAAGTGTAGAGGAAGAGCCCAAGGGAAGCTTAAAAGAACAAGAGAAGTAAGGAGAATGGACAAAAAGCCAAAAATAGCCCAATCCAGCGATGATCGTGCGCCCGCGCCCTTAAGATGGCGCGCCCGTGCCCCCCCACTTAATGGGGAAGTTTTCGTTGGTGGCGAGCCCGCGCGACCCAGATGGCGCGCCCGCGCCACCCTCTTTCGTAACCTCCAAGACAAAGACATCGCGCGCCCGCGCGATGGAGGTGGCGCGCCCGCGCGGCAGCGGCACAACTCACTAAAATGAAGTCTATTTTGGGGATTTCACTTTTCCGGGCCTTGGCCCATCCATTACCCAAGCCCAGTTCGACCTATATGGGGGAGGAACAGTTGAAGCACAAGAAGCATTCTCTCATTTCATCAATTTTAGCCTTAGAGTAGTTTTAGGAGATTTTTGGGAGAGTTCTCCATCTCTCTCATTTTCTCTACCTTTTCTCTAGTTTTCTCTTCTTTGTTCTTCACCTCTAGGAACCCCATTACTAACCAAACTTTTCTTTTACTACTTGTTTTGTGGATACTTGTTCTCTTTAATTAATGCAATTCTAGTTTCTCCTTCTATTTTGCTTTCCTTTACATATTGCAATTTCTGGTTTATGTTCATGTTCTTTTATGATTCTCTTGCTCTTGCTTGTTGATTTACTTTATTGGTTCTATTGTTAGTTTATTTTCCATACTTGCTACCATGTCTTTATTTCTTGCCTACCAAGTGTTTGATGTTTTGTTTGCTTTAATTATGGAGTAGTGATCTTGTGCTATGGTCATGGGTTGAGGTGTAGATGATCCTAGCTACTAATCCCTAAGGAAAAGATAGGTTGATACCGCCTATAGACGCCAGGCTTTCGCTAGTGAGAGTGAGTCCTTAATGAGGTGAACATGGAGGATTTATCCATGTTCCAAAGACCTAGGACCGTTGCACTAGAGTATGAGAAGCCTGGGACTTATGGAACGGTGTTGATCTACTCGCTTTACCGTTTGGTAGAGCGTGGCTCCGCGAGTTACATGACAACCATCTAGAATTGGGATTAGTGATGTTCATGGGGACACATGATATCTTGATCCATGGCCAAGCACCTTTCTTTATCAGTTTCTCTCTTAATTTCCACTCACTCACACACAATTGCAACCCCTGATTTTCTCACAACCAAAATCGTCCCTTGCGTTAACTCGTTGGGAGAACGACCCGAGTCCCATAATCGGTATTTTCGAACTGGTTGCAAGCTCTTGTGACAACTCATCTTTTGACGAGCCCCGTCCTTGCTTGCGACATAATCTATTCGGATTCCCCTACAACGATACTAAACTTGTTTTCAAAAGATAAGGGAATCCCGGATTAACCTTGTTATGATGCCTCGGGCGGAAGCCTCATCAAAATGGCGCCGTTGCCGGGGAGTTAAACATGTGCGCCGGTTTTGGTTGTTGTAAATATGTGAATATGATAATTGTAGATTCTCTTTTGCTCATAGTGTAGATATTAGTTTCTCCTTCAAAAAAGATGATGGCAAAGAGTTACTATTTGTCAAACCAAGGATTAAACCAAGTTAAGTATTCCTCTGATAGTGGAAGTGATGGCTACTACAGTTGTAAAGAGGAAAGAATTCCATATAAAAACCTTGAAGGGCAACAAAGAAACCTCCCAGATAAACTGTTCGAGATCTTAGCTCAAGAAAGAAACGAGATCAGGGAGGTACAGAAGAAGACAGAAGTACAGTTGGAACTACTGATAAAATTAGCCACACTCATTGTAGAGAACTTAACAAACGCTCCTACATCAAGGCAAGAAGATGAAGTGCTTGCAGTGACCTTAAGATCCGGAAGGAAATTAGAAAAACCATCCTTGGTTATTAATCACAGCCCCTCAGAGACACCCAAGGAAGCTAACATTCAGCATGGGGAGAGAAAGGCTCAAGACATACTAGAAGCTATGACCACCAGTCCTCAACAGATAACAACTGAAGATGGGAGGCAAACACCTCTGCCATATCCAACGTCTACAAGGAGGAAGGGTCAAGCTAAAACAATAGACCCACAAATTGTCGAACTACTGCAAAACGTGGAGGTAAGACTCCCTCTCTTAGAAGTGATTTGGCAGATACCTGAATGTGCTAAGTTTTTGAAAGAGATGTGTACTCATAAGAAGAGGATAGAAAAGTTTAGGCCTGTTCCAAACCCCAAGCCTGCTTCACCAGAAACTGACATCAAGATTTCAGCAGTACGCATCCCTAGATTCCCAAAGAAATACGGGGATCCTGGTCCTTACATGGTGGATTGTGCTATAGGGGAAGTCTCATTAAATGACTACATGTGTGATTTAGGAGCATGCGTGAGCATCATGCCCTTGTCAATATACAAGAAGCTCTCTCTTAATCCATTAACAAAATCCTCAGCAAAATTTGTATTGGCAGATAAAAGTGTCACAACAGTGGCCGGGAAAGCTGAAGATGTGTTACTAAGGATAGGCGAGTTGGTTTTTCCTGTAGACTTTTTTGTGATAAACATGCCAGAGGAAGAGGAGGAGAAACAGACTTCCATCTTGTTGGGAAGACCTTTTCTTCGGACCGCTAAGTTCAGACTAGATGCTTTCACAGGCACCTTCTCTTTTGCTATTGGTGCTAAGCGAATACATTTCAACATCAAAAGGATGATAAGAGAACCAGTTGTCAACTATGTTGAGAATTGCGACGATGAGATTGACAAGCTGGTGGCTGAGGTTCGATATGAGGAGGAACACCAAGAATTTGAAGAAATAAGCATGACTCACCAACCACCCGAAGAAGCTGATAGACCTCAAAAGGGAGAAGAAAAATGTGAAGGAACCCTGCAAAGGGACAAAACATAACTGAAACCCCTGCCCTCTCACTTGAAATACGTTTACTTGGGGGAAAGCGCGATAATGCCAGTAATCATTTCCAGTAAGTTGTCCAAACTGGAGGAAGAAAGGTTGTTGGAGGTGTTGAAAAAGCATAAGAAAACCATAGGGTCGAGTTTGGAAGATCTCAAAGGAATTGATCCTCGAGTTTGAATTCATAGGATTTACATGGAAGAAAATGTGAAACCAGTAAGGCAGCCCCAAAGAAGGATGAATCCCACCATTATGGATGTGGTGAAGAAAGAAGTCACCAAATTGTTAAAAGCCGGGATCATTTACCCCATCTCAGACAGTGAATGGGTAAGCCCGGTACAAGTTGTGCCAAAGAAATAGGGAATTACAGTCATGAAGAAAGATGATGATCAAGTTGTGGCGACTTGAGTTCAGAACTCTTGGAGGGTTTGCATAGATTACCGGAGGCTCAACCAAGCTACAAGAAAAGACCATTACCCCCTACCATTTATTGATTAGATGCTCGACAGATTGTTAGGTAAAACTCATTACTGTTTTCTTGATGGTTATAGTGGTTATTTTCAAATCCATATAGCTCCTGAAGATCAAGAGAAAACTACTTTTACATGTCCGTTTGGAACATTTGCTTATCACCGCATGCCTTTTGGTTTGTGCAATGCCCCTGCGACATTCCAAAGATGTATGAGTAGCATTTTCTCTGATTTGATTGAAAATTGTATGGAGGTGTTTATGGATGATTTTAGTGTGTATGGAACTTCATTTGATGAGTGTCTGGATAGCCTAGCCAAGGTATAGAAAAGATGTGTCGATACAAACCTAGTTCTTAACTTTGAAAAATGCCATTTTATGGTAAATGAAGGTATTGTATTAGGCCACATCGTTTTAAAAGAGGGTATCACTGTTGACCCTGCCAAGGTTAGTGTTATCTCCAGTTTGCCTCACCCCACCACGGTGCGGGATATCCGTTCTTTTCTTGGTCATGCAGGTTTCTACCGTAGATTCATTAAGAATTTCAGTCAGATTGCACTACCCCTTTCCAACCTTTTGCATGAAAATGTGGAGTTCAACTTTGATGAAAAATGCGTTGAATCATTCAACAAATTAAAAACTGCACTAACCACAGCACCAGTAGTCAGAGGGCCAGATTGGGGGAGCTCTTTTGAAATCATGTGTGATGCTTCCAATTATGCAGTAGGTGCCGCACTAGCTCAGCGTGAAGGTAATATTTCCTATGTCATAGCCTATGCATCCAGAACTTTAGACCAAGCGCAGTCAAATTATGATACCACTGAAAAAGAGTTGCTAGCCGTGGTTTTTGCTCTAGAAAAATTTAGACCTTATTTGTTGGGGTTTAAAGTCGTAGTATATTCTGACCATGCGGCACTAAAATATTTTATTAAAAAAGAAAGAGTCAAAACCCCGTCTTATAAGGTGCATTCTTCTTTTGCAAAAGTTCGATCTTGAAATACGGGATAAAAGTGGGTCTCAAAACTTAGTCGCTGACCATCTAAGTCGATTAGAAGGTCATGAAAAGGACCCAACACGTATTAGTGACTCGTTCACTTTAGATGGATTGCATGCGGTGAATAAGATGATACCATGGTTTGCACCCATCGCTAATTATTTGGTTGGCCGCGTCTTTCCACCGGATTATTCAAAAGCTCAAAGGGAAAAATTGAAAAGTGATTCCAAATATTACATTTGGGATGATCCTTATTTGTGGAAACGCGGGGCGGATCAAATAATTAGACGATGTGTGCCTGAATCAGAGTTTCAACATATATTGCAATCCTGCCACTCCTCTGAAGGTGGCGGCCATTTCAGTTCCCAAAGAACCGAAAGGAAAATACTGGACTGCGGATTTTGGTGGCCCACATTGCTTCAAGATGCACACCACTTTTGTAAGAGTTGCCACAAATGCCAACAGTTTGGGAATGTGTCTAAAAGGGATGAAATGCCACAACAACCAATATTATTTTGTGAAATATTTGATGTATGGGGCATAGACTTTATGGGGCTATTTCCAACTTCTAACGGTTATACCTATATTTTGTTGGCTGTGGATTATGTTTCCAAGTGGGTGGAGGCTATTGCGACTCGCACTGATGATGCTAACACTGTCATATCTTTTGTAAGGAAAAACATCATATGCAGGTTTGGCTTTCCACGTGCAATCATAAGCGATCAAGGCACTCACTTTTGCAACAGGAAATTGGAAGCATTAATGAGAAAGTATGGGGTAATTCACAAGGTAGCCACTGCTTACTGATGCGTATGCATCTTGGGTTGTTTTTAGTCTCAATTTCTCTTGATTTTCATAATATTCTTAGTGGATTATTGTTATTAATTGATAAATCAAACAAACTTGATGTCTTTGAGTTGTGTTTGTGTGTTTAGATGATTTACTAAGAGTTTTAGGTAATTGAAGACTATTTGAGAGAGATTGAAGAAGAGGGAAACAAAGCAAAGAAGAAAAGAGAATTTTGGCTAAGTATTAAAGCCCACGTATAACGTGGAGAGCTCACGTTATACGTGGGAATTAAAATGTCAAAAGCCAACCTGAGACAGAGAGTGGACGTTATACGTGGAGGTGGACGTCATACGTGGGTAATTAGCATTTTGAAGCAAGATTTGACAGAGAGCCCACGTTATACGTGGGACTCTCA